>OY804586.1:97604509-97869171 GCA_963680875.1 Bathymodiolus brooksi
GTATTGGCTGGATAGGAACTCTGCCAATACGAACAAATATCAATATTGACCGATTAGTTCTGTATTGGCTGGATAGGAACTCTGCCAATACGAACAAATATCAATATTGACCGATTAGTTCTGTATTGGCTGGATAGGAACTCTGCCAATACGAACAAATATCAATATTGACCGATTAGTTCTGTATCGGCTGGATAGGAACTCTGCCAATACGAACAAATATCAATATTGACCGATTAGTTCTGTATTGGCTGGATAGGAACTCTGCCAATACGAACAAATATCAATATTGACCGATTAGTTCTGTATTGGCTGGATAGGAACTCTGCCAATACGTACAAATATCAATATTGACCGATTAGTTCTGTATTGGCCATATTGTAGGGGCCATTTTATTGATATTTCAGACAATAACATGGTAGACTTTAATTAATACAAAGTAACATCATTTACCTGCGCCTGAATTTTCATGAAGTCCACTTTTTGTTTGAGCTCTGGAGAAGCTATATCCAGATTAGGAAAGTTCTTAGACAGGGTTTTAAAGTCAGGATCTCCACTCTTCATCTTGCCAGCCATTAGATTACTCTGTAAGACTTCAAACTCAGAGATTGGGTCATTGATAATACCATCTGGGCTCTTGGCAATACTAGTACTGTTACTGGTATCAATCTGGTACCTCGCTACTAGTCCTTGCTCTAGTAAAGATGCTGAGGAAAATATATTTTTATTTAATAAAAAAAAAACAAAAAAAAACAGAGGCTCATCTGTGCCTGGATCGCTCACCTGAATTTGTTTCAATGTTCAATGAAGTCTAGATTTTAAGAAAAATCATTATATTCATTTTTACATAGGATCCAATGTTCAAATTATTATTAAAAATACAAATTCTATATAATTTTCAAATATGCAAAATTTCAGAATTCGGACCCATTTTACACCCCTTTTCGAAATAAAATATTGTTCCATCAATAACCCCATTATGATGAACACTGTTTAACACTGTAAATTCACAAATTACTGTATTCATAAATTATTGTGAATATAAGACTATGTATGTGTATGAGGCTTACAAACTGGGATAAAGGTGAGGTTCACCGAGCCTTATCCCCAGTTTTGTGTAGAATACGGGTCTAGGACAAAAGACCCCCGGACAAAAGACCCCCAATAATAAAAAGTATATGTTAATGGTTTTTGTTTCATATATAATATATTTTTTCCTGTGTCTTTGTTTAACTGTTTAATTTTGGATATGTAAAATTTTCTTTATATTTTATAACATGATTCAAGACTTTTTTTTACCTCTGTATTTTAATTCATTTATTTCTGAAACATGAAGATATCATAAACAATTGAAGTATTTGTTTAAGAATTATAATAACCCTCATCAAAGAAAGTAAAAACAAAAATAAAGTTGTTTTATCTTTAAAAAAATCATAGTATATAAAAAAACAAAAAACACAAAGTGAGCAAATAACTCATTCATTACTTTTAAGAACTTCAAAGGTTGAAAAGTTAATCATTGTTTATCAATATAAACAACTCCTGATTAACTTTACCTGATTAATTTCAAATTAATGAATTAAGCAGTGTTTTTTTAATTTACACTTTACAAATGAACAATGAACAAAATGTGGAAAAAAATGTTTTTAAAGTATTTTATTTTTTGTATTAATTCTTTAAGATAACTTTTAAAATCACCATCAATATAATACAAATGTAATAAGATTGTATGATTTATTCATTATTGGGGGGCTTTTTGTCAGGGTTTTTTTTTTCTCCTAGGGGGGCTTTTGTCCGGGGGGGGGGGGGGGGGGGGCTTTGTCCTGTTCTCGTAGAATACACATCAACTTTATATTTTAAGACACTGCATTAATATTGTTTTTATCCTGCAGAAAAATCATATTAATTCATGGACGTTTATGTTTTGAATTAAATAATAAAATTATACAATTATCCCTTGATTGCCCCTTTTGATATTTTCTTTCAATAGGAAGTGAACTGGAATTACATGAAAATTAAATACCACTAAAAAACAAATTCCTGCAATTTGGAAGATAATCATGAAATTTAGCTCCAGAGAAAAAAAAAACGTATACGCTACCTCCTGGTTTAGCATTTAACATCAACATTGTCTTCCATCTTGATTTCTGTTCTTGATATTTCACAATGTAGTCAATCAGTAGATCTTCTCTTTCTCTATAAAACAATATATTAGAGTGAGTGAGTGATTGTTGTTTAATGCCACTTCAGCAATTTTAAAGCTATATCATGAGGAGAACAAGTTACACTTCAATGAAATGATGATGATGCCTGCTATAGTGTTAGCTCACTGAATCAACAGTCCGACGGTAAACATGTTGTTCCACTAAGACACATTGTCCTGGTTCTGAACCAGTGTTCCACTAGGAGATATTTACCCTAATTCTGAACCAGTGTTCCACTAGGAGACATTTACCCTAATTCTGAACCAGTGCTCCACTAGGAGATATTTACCCTAATTCTGAACCAGTGTTCCACTAGGAGATATTTACCCTAATTCTGAACCAGTGTTCCACTAGGAGATATTTACCCTAATTCTGAACCAGTGTTCCACTAGGAGATATTTACCCTAATTCTGAACCAGTGTTCCACTAGGAGATATTTACCCTAATTCTGAACCAGTGTTCCACTAGGAGATATTTACCCTAATTCTGAACCAGTGTTCCACTAGGAGATATTTACCCTAATTCTGAACCAGTGTTCCACTAGGAGATATTTACCCTAATTCTGAACCAGTGTTCCATTAGGAGATATTTACCCTAATTCTGAACCAGTGTTCCACTAGGAGATATTTACCCTAATTCTGAACCAGTGTTCCACTAGGAGATATTTACCCTAATTCTGAACCAGTGTTCCACTAGGAGATATTTACCCTAATTCTGAACCAGTGTTCCACTATGAGATATTTACCCTAATCTTTGCTCCTACTACTTACTGCTGCCCGCGTAGAAGCAAAGAAAGAGCAAATATTAATTTTATAGTCTTTAGTGTGACCTGACCGACAATTCAACCAATGATCTACCCTACTTGAGGCAGGCATGCTAACCATTACACACAGAGGGCAAGCATGCTAACCACTACACACAGAGGGCAAGCATGCTAACCATTACACACAGAGGGCAGGCATGCTAACCATTACACACAGAGGGCAAGCATGCTAACCATTACACACTGAAGGCAAGCATGCTAACCATTACACACAGAGGGCAGGCATGCTAACCATTACACAGAGGGCAAGCATGCTAACCATTACACACAGAGAGCAGGCATGCTAACCATTACACACAGAGGGCAGGCATGCTAACCATTACACACGGAGGGCAGGCATGCTAACTATTACACACGGAGGGCAGGCATGCTAACCATTACACATGGAGGGCAGGCATGCTAACCATTACATACAGAGGGCAGGCATGCTAACCATTACACACAGAGGGCAAGCATGCTAACCATTACACAGAGGGCATGCATGCTAATTAACCACTACACACAGAGGGCAGGCATGCTAACCATTACACACAGAGGGCAGGCATGCTAACCATTACCCACAGAGGGCAGGCATGCTAACCATTACACACAGAGGGCAGGCATTCTAACCATTACACACGGAGGGCAGGCATGCTAACTATTACACACGGAGGGCAGGCATGCTAACCATTACAGATGGAGGGCAGGCATGCTAACCATTACACAGAGGGCAGGCATGCTAACCATTACACACAGAGGGCAAGCATGCTAACCATTACACACAGAGGGCATGCATGCTAATTAACCACTACACAGAGGGCAGGCATGCTAACCATTACACACAGAGGGCAGGCATGCTAACCATTACACACAGAGGGCAGGCATGCTAACCATTACACACAGAGGGCAAGCATGCTAACCATTACACACGGAGGGCAGGTATGCTAACCATTACACACGGAGGGCAGGCATGCTAACCATTACACACAGAGTGCAGGCATGCTAACCATTACACACGGAGGGCAGGCATGCTAACCATTACACACGAAGGGCAGGCATGCTAACCATTACACATGGAGGGCAGGCATGCTAACCATTACACACAGAGGGAAGGCATGCTAACCATTACACACAGAGGGCAGGCATGCTAACCATTACATACAGAGGGCATGCATGCTAACCATTACACACAGAGGGCAGGCATGCTAACCATTACACACAGAGGGCAGGCATGCTAACCAATACACAGAGGGCAGGCATGCTAACCATTACACACAGAGGGCAGGCATGCTAACCATTACACATGGAGGGCAGGCACGCTAACCATTACACACAGAGGGCATGCATGCTAACCATTACACACAGAGGGCAGGCAGTTCAAAATTCTTTTGATAGACCACCTCTCTTAGAACTTAGAAAAGTGCAAAATCTGTTGACATCAGGGGTAGTCTCTCAAGAGAAGCAAAACTGTAACACCATGGTAACCAATTATATACTGTACCTTGTCATTGATGAGCATGGGAAAAACCCAAAGAGGAAGTGCCACACCTCTTTTCTTATACTAGGATCTACACCTCCTGCAAAAGAAATAAAATAATTTTATACTCCTGTAAGGTAATCAATGAAAACTTATGCTAATTGGAACGTGTACAATAAGACATTGATTTTCTGATGTCAAAGGTCAATCTGAACCATATTTGGCAGGTATTATATAAGAGACAGGAACTGCTTACCCTTCGTGAGCACATGGGTTCACCCCCGGTTTTTCGTGGGGTCCGTGTTGCTATTTTTTTTTTAGTTTTCTGTGTTTTGTTTGTCTTAGTCTTGTTTCTTGTGTGACCAATAATTAATGTTGTCAGTTTCTCTGCAATCTTGATTGCCCCATCGGTTTTCTCTAACCTTTATTATCAATCAATTGTGGCCAGAAAAATTACTACAAAATATTTTTGTTGTCGATATTTAAAAAAAAAACATTGTAACATTGATAGAGTCCAGATAAAGACCACAACAGATCAGCAAGTGAATTTCTTTTTACACCAAATATACAGAAGTGAACCAATACCAAAGAATTAAAGATTTATTTAGTTTTATTTTCTGCATACTGGACTCATTAAAAACTTTAAGAATAAGTATGTTCTGCAAGACTGTGGGCACAAACTTATTTCTACAAGACTATCTTTCATGGCTGATTTGACTATAGTCTAACTCATATACAAAGTCCCACTAATGTATTTTGTATTTTTATTTTGGTACAAAATGGTCTTTGGTGAGTCCCAGACACAAGTTATGAGTCCAGGACTTATCATCTAGATGAATTGCAAGTATCATTGATTTTTTTTTTTATATTACATATTTTATTTATTAATTATAACCAGAGATCCTTGCAACTCGCCTAGATGAGTCCTGGACTCACCAAATTTTTTCAAATTTTAGATTCTTACTAGTGGGACTTGTTGACTTCTTGACTCATTAAAATAAAATCTTATAAGTATTCCTGTAAATTTAATTCATTTTCATAATTTTTAAGAATATGATACCCATAAATACAGCTTTTCTAAGAGCATGTTCATCGACAATTCTACCATCTTCGTCAAACATCTTTTGAAACTCTTCTCTACACAATGGCTTCTCCCTTTTAAAACTTGGACTAAAAATCCCATCATGCTTCTTCTCTTCCTCTGTACAAGTCTTCTTACAATCCAAATGTAGAGACCTCTTCCTTCCATTGTTTGCTGAAGTTTCTGCATCATTTTGGTGAGTGCCAATTTTACATGTGGTATTTTGACGAATATTTGGCTTTGACATAAAATTTTGAGTATTAGATTCTTGCTGTACAATATCAGGTCTTTGGTCCAATATGTCTACCTCCTGGTTTGTATCGTGTGGACTAGATTTAGTTATACTCTGATTCGATAGTTCCTCTACGTTTAAATTTTCACTTTGCCCAATGTCAGTGTTACTTCTACTTTCATTTTGTAGCGTCTTAAATTTGTCAGAGTCATCTATAGTTTTACATGACTGCTCACTACTTTGGTTAGAAATAATCGGACATTGATTGCAGTCATTTCCATTTTGACTAGAAAGTGGGCCTTTAGGACATGATACTAACTGATTGATTTCATCTTCTGTTTGACAATTTTTACACTCACTATTATTACTTTGAGCTATTGAAAAACGGTTGAAATTGTGAAATTCCTGTTCACTTTTTGTTTTTGTTATGCCACAATCACAATTTGTTGACTCACCATGAATAAAATCTGTCTTTGAAATTGCTCTATCTTTGTTTTCTGAACCCCCTACTTTTTTGGAACTTGAATTATTAGTCTTGGTTCCTTGTTCGTGATTAGTTTTGCCATCTTTCACAGTCTTCTTAGTTATAAATTTTGCACAATTTACATTTATTTGGCAATTGTCCAAAGAGGAAACAAGCAAGTTGTGATCAGGTCTATTTTCATCAACCAATATTTCATTTCCAAAAATTTCTCTTACTGCAACACTTCCAGTGACAGTGGGTATCACGTAATCTGTGGATTCATCTTCGATAGCATCTACAAACTCAAAGGACTCATCTTCACTTGATAATCTGTTGAAAAGACAAGATATTTATTTAAACACATATTTAATCCTGCCACATTTTTGTAGGTTTACATGTAGGTTTCAACAACATGTCAGTTATATTGTGGCGGTCAGTTTTATTTGTGGAGGAAACCGGAGAAAACCACCGCCCTGTCGCAAGTCACTGGCAAACTTTATCACATAATGTTGTATCGAGTACACATCCCCTGAGCGAGATTCGAACTGACAACGTTAGTGGTGATTGGCACTGGTTGCATAGGTAGTTATATATCCAACTACTATACGATCACGATCACGACGGCCCCCACTACTGTAAATCGGGAAATTTTGGTGTATGTTAATTTTGGCCTATTTTCTCCAAATTGAAATGCTAATAAATCATCCAATTATAGTTTAGTATGACAGTACATACCAAATGGGAAATTTTGGTACAAAAATTATTAAAATCGGTTGAGCTGTTCAAAAGTTATGGCCTTTTCGGTGAGCCAAAAGTGGTCGATTTTCTGTTTTTTGGAAAAATGTTAAAAAAATGACATTTTTGGACCAAAATATATTATTTTCACTACCTAATAGGTTATCATGCTTTCTTCTATAGTAATGTATCCTCCTTATGCTTCAAAAAGAGGTATTATACACACCTGTAGGTGTTATATGAAAAAAATGTCACAGAATTTAAAACATTGAAAATAGCCTTTGGACTTAGTTTTTTTAATTTATGTGTCAGCCGTCTGCTTGTTCAAACTACCAGGTTTGTGGTCAAATATCTTCAAGAACCTTTAACTTGCAAGGCTGAAACTTGCAACACTGTCCACAAAGTGCCCAGTCTCTAGGTAAAAATATCAAGAATATCATTTATTCAATTAATATATATATTTTTTTAATATTATTTCCTTTGCGCAGGCCTCCATAATTTTAACGTCAAATTTTATTCGAAAAATCAAGTTTTTGGTCATAAAAAATCTGAAAAAAGTACTAGAATTTTTCTGAATACTGATTTTGGTAAGGAAAAGAACCCTCTAACAGGGAACACCTATATTTATCAGCAAAAAAAATTCTCAAAGTCTGTAGCGCCAGAATCATAAACTCTGCAGCTTATTATTTTGAGCTCGGTAAAGTGTAAAAATAAGTTATTTTAGGGAATTAATTATATTTTGTATGTTCAAATTAATATTTTTATGGTAAACAACCTCAATATCCATACATCAATGAAGTTATTATTACAGTTTTTGTAAAAACTGCCATTTTTTCCATTGAAAAGGTCAATTTTCTTTGTTCAATCAAAATTTCAGATAATTCCCGAAATTGATACAATTTCAATAATTGTCGAATATTATAATATTAAATGTTCAAGTGTTTGGTATTATTTTGATCCTATAACTGTATACTACAAGGAGAAAACTATCAGCAACCCCAATTCTGACACTGGTATGAACTATGTCCTGGTTCATTAGCCCTCTACCTGGAAATTTAGTAAAAATAATATTTCAATTATGGCCCCGTATTCCATGAAAAGTCTTATTTGGATTATCAGATATGTTCTCTGTACAATTTATAAGCCAGCCTTGAAGTAATGTTATCTTTTAAACATTTAATTAGCACATTTTATACATGATTTTCATTTTTTTGCCTGGGAAAAACCTCAAATTTGACAATTTTAGCTGATTTAAGCGAACAGTTCATGCGATTAGAAAGTCCCAAATTTTCAAAGTTATCATTTTTATTGTCACAAATCAATAAACTGTTATCTTCTATTATTATTTATAATCTTAATTCATAACAGTCTTCAATGTCACTCTCTTTTCCTTTATATACTATAATTTTACATTTGACGACTACAAATAGTGCTGTGTCCCAGTTCATGACCAACTTATTCCAAATGAAATCTTTGTGAATTCTTTAAATTGTGTGTTTTGTGATCCTATGCATATCCTATGCATATTTGATTAACTGAATCATAATCAACAGCATCAACTTTCAGAAGTGTCATTTTAATGATTTAAAACTCTTAATGATCTACTGAGATGCCACGATCACACCTGTAAAATAAAAATAAACATTTAAAATATGTTATACAGAATAAAAATAAAGAACTAAAAATAATTTATCTTTTCTAGAAATAGTTTATCATACATGTACAAATGAAAAAAGCTTTAATACAATGCACTCTTCGACTAAAAATTATCTTTATGAATATATGCTTGGTGGCAAATAGATTCTATATGAAAAATAGCATTATTCCAGATATGTTTGCTGCATGCATCATAAATGTTCTGTTATCAAACAAGTTTGCACACAGTAATGGTGTAATGAAAAAAATGTAATTAATTAAACTTAGCATATCACATGCACTGCCACTGATTACATTGTATATAGCCAGAATGTTAATACATTCACATACTGTAATGTATGCATTAAGCATATATTTCATAAAGCTTCCCTAATAGCACTGAAACATAATAATTATGTTTTATAACAATTTAAATAAATTGTTTCAAAAATGTTGCATGGAAATTCATGTTACTATTTAAAAACAATTGTCCTATGTATTGCTACAATATACACTAGGAACTTAATGAGAAATGCATAAAAAGTTTTCATGTAGACAAATTTCATTTAAAACCAAAAAATATAAAAAATCTTGAACATTTCACAAAAGTATCAAAGAATACCGGAACAATTCCTATATATAGATGTATTAATAAATCCCGATAATTTCCGAACAGCCATGATGACGTCACCAAAGCTTTGCTTGGATAAAGTTATTTATAGATTGGGAGAATTTGACATCTTTATATTGATGCTTGCCGTTTTCGCCATTTTTCGAGTAAAATAATAAAATCGTGAATTAAATTCCATCTCTTTTTCATTTATCGAAACAAAGATATATATTTATTCAGTTCGTGTAAAGTTTCTGTGCGATTGTTGTGCATCTTTTGTTTTCAAAATTAACCCCCATTTGATCCGGTTGAAAACGATATTTCTTTTGAGAATAAAACTATATTTTAGAAGAAGTTTTGTTACTTACCGTGCATGATTGACCTCCATGGTCTGAATACATCAATGCTAGATAATTATTGTATCAATTGGTAGAACAATACGTCGGTAAATTCTATTTTTCTTTGGTACAACTCTGAAATTGTCCTGGCCAAAATGGCGGAAGACATACAATCCCGGTCATGCGCCACACAACGTTCGATAACTCTTCCCGCTCAACTCTGATTGCAAAGTCAGAAAATATGGACTGAACATCCAATGATTTCCGGGAGCTATTACTGCTTATCCATTGAAACCTTGGCGACATATCTTTAGAGGAAGGTCCAGTTTATTGATATTTGACCCCCAATATTTTTCGGAAGTGTGGTAAGCGAGCTTAAAAACACTGTTTTGTAAACTTTTATATTTTACGTTACGATTTCGATTGTTTTTAATTTTTGGCGGTCGGATTGGTAAAATTGAAGACTTTCTGTAAATTTTAAGCCATGCATGAAGAATATTGGTCCAGGGATAGCTCCCGGAATTATTTTTGAAAATGGGCTGTTCGTTGACACATAAATCAAGATGGCGTCCGATTTTCTCGAAACGACTTCACTTTGGACGTTCAGTAGTAGTACCCAATCATATTTTTAATGCTTATAACTACCAAATTAATAAAGTTCTAGTTTTCAAGTTTTATCTGATATATTTTTTATGACGAAATAATAAATTTTAGGTGTTTTTCTAATGAAATCAAAAAGGTGAAAATTCGGGTTTTTCTACTCTGACAGAAAATAATAACGCTATCGACGACTACGTTCCCCCCCAAAAGAGGGTTGTTTTATTTTGGTGTGTGAAATTTTGGCCATTTTCATTTCTAGTGTCACTGTGTTTAATTTTGGCCACTTTTGGTTCCCATGTGTTTTATTTTTTTGTCAGTTAATTCACACAGGTACGTGTGGACAGGACCCTATGATCCCCCCCCTTTTTTTTCTTTTTTTTTTAGATGTTGCCCCCCCCCCCTTTTTTTTAACATCGATTTTTTTTCATATAAACAATATTTTGCAACTTTCTATGTATCACTGTATGACATATATACAATAAATACAATCAAGCAGTAGTTTCTATCCATGCCGGATTTCTGACATGATATTATAAGAGAGAAGGTAAGTCACTCTTGATTGTTTCTTCTTTGTTTACATTGGGGTATCTGTTGTGCATTCATCTTAAATTTAGTGAATAAAAAAGGCCTACCTGTCTGGAAATTGACTTATTCCTTCTCTGTATATATTATTCTCCCTGAAAACACACATCAATATTTATTTGCAGCAGCTGACAACTCTCCATGGAACATTTTCCACTCGCGATTTGCGATTTTCAGACGACATTTTTGAAAACTCAAATTAAAGCTACGGAAGTGTGATATTACGGAGTTCGGTAATTTTGTTATTACCCTTATTAGCGACATCTGTTGGTCATTTCAAATATTGACGATACGGTAAAACGCGAGAGTTCCGGGTAAAAAGTTAGGGAATTTTTTGGCGCAAAATTTAATTTTACTCGGAACTCTCGCGTTTTACCGTATCGTCAATATTTGAAATGACCAGCAGATGTCGCTAATATCACACTTCCGTAGCTTTAATTCGAGTTTTCAAAAATGTCGTCTGAAAATCGCAAATCGCGAGTGGAAAATGTTCCATGGAGAGTTGTCAGCTGCTGCAAATAAATATTGATGTGTGTTTTCAGGGAGAATAATATATACAGAGAAGGAATAAGCCAATTTCCAGACAGGTAGGCCTTTTTTATTCACTAAATTTAAGATGAATGCACAACAGATACCATCAACTGCGCATGCCCGAAAAGATCAGTGGCAATTTTAAAACCAGCGCAAATTTTCTAAGAAAATATGAAAATTCTGGATAACTAAAGAACTTGAAATCACTGTGCTTGATGAGGAAACGTGTAGAAACGACTTATTATCTATGCAAATTGTGTGAAAACATTTTAATCGTTAATTATTTGAGTTTTATTTTTTACGTATGCAGTTCGAAACTTTAAATACTGACTTGCGATACTTCCGGTGTTGATGTAAACACATTATCAGCTGTTCAGAATGCTGTTTTATCGAGTGTTTGTTTTACTACTGTCTGGCAATTTTTATCAACAATATGAACAGATCAGAAATCCAAATTTGTTTATAGTGTCAACGCATAATTACAGTCGAGATTTCACACTTAACAAGCTGTCTGTAAGTGCATATGAGGTAACATTTGCCAATGACCTATATATTGACATGTTTACCACACTTTTCTACCACCTAAAACACAGCAGGATAGTTCCACTCTCAATCCCTGTTGAGTTTAAGCAAAGACACCATAGACTTTTACTTATCTTGATACTCAGTGGTGACATTTCGGTAAATCCTGGACCACCCAAACATCCATGCGGCTATTGCTATAAGCCAGTTGCGAAAAATCATTGTGCTGTATTGTGCGCGGCCTGCAACTACTGGAGCCACATCAAATGTGCTAAGGTTTCACCAACCGAGTATATATCGTTGAGTAATTCTGATGAGCCATGGCTATGCGGTGAATGCAACTCCTTCAAATTCACTGATTCATTTTTTGACAATTCGTTACAAAATGCAGATATAAGCTCTCTGTCGTTATCTTCAGAAGGTTTAAATATTAACATTTTCACCGAACTAATGGATGCCAGAAAGAAACATACGAAAAACTTTCTAATTTGTCACCTGAATATAAACAGTCTGAGATACAAATATGATGAAATCAAAGATATTTTATTAGATAAAGTTGTTGACTGTCTCATAATATCAGAAACTAAATTAGATTCATCTTTTAAAGATTCCATATTTGAGGTTGATGGCTACAAACTTCAGCGGAGAGACCGTACTGACCACGGAGGGGCCATAGCTACTTTCATGCGTGCCGACATACCAGCACAGAGACGTTTTGACATTGAAAGTAAGATTCTTGAAAATATTGTGTATGAAGTTACTCTTGATAAAACCAAATGGTTAATATATGCTATTTATAGACCTCCATCAATGGCTAATGATATTTTCACTAACCATATGAACATTTTATTAGATAAAGGTTCTAAATTTATAGAAAATTACATGGTTATTGGTGATCTTAACTATGATATTTTGACTCCTGATAAATTGCAGGTACTTGATGATTTATGTGATATTTTTGATTTAACAAATATTGTTAAAAATCCTACATGTTTTATGAAAGGATGTGAACCATCATTAGTAGATGTTATACTTACTAATTAAAACAATCTTTGTTTTAAGACACTTAATTTTAATACTGGAGTCAGTGATTGTCATCGTATGATATCGACATTTATTAAAGGTAATACACCAAATTGTGTAAACAGCAAGATACAATATAGAAGTTTTAAAGATTTTGATGTTAATAAATATATTAGTGATCTAGATAATACTGTTTATTTACATGATTCTAGTGAGTGTGTAGATGATATAAACACTATGTATAATGATTTTGAAACTAAAGTCTCGCAGGTCATTGATCATCATGCACCCATAAAGTATAGATACCCTCGAAAAAACTCAGTACCGTATATGAACAGAGAGCCGAGAAAAGCCATATACAAAAAACAAATGCTACGATCGAAATTTGAGAAATACAAAACAACTAAAACCTGGGAAGCATACAGAAAACAAAGAAATCTTGTTACTAAACTAAAAAGAAAATCTATTAACACATATTTTCAAGAAAGATGTACTGGTGGACAAAAATCTAAACATTTTTACACCACAGTCAAACCATTTCTATCCAAAAAATCTACAGGTAGTGAACAGAAAATTGTACTAGTAGAAAATGATAAGATTGTGAACAACACTAAAGATATATGTGATACCTTTAACACCTTTTTTGTAAATGTTGCAAATGACATTGGCAAAGATGTTATTTTTGATGGAAATAGTCACCCTAGTATATTGAAAATTAAGAACAATACACAACATAATACACTGTTTGATTTTAAACCTACAGATGTTGACACTATAAACAAACTGGTTAGCAAAATAAACATCAAGAAAGCTACTGGTGTAGATCAGATCTCATCTAAACTTTTACGTGCTGGTGCACCTGTACTTAACAAGCATATAACAACACTTGTTAATAACACTATCAAAACCAGTGTTTTTCCAACCAGGTTAAGAGAAGCTCAGGTTGTTCCACTACATAAAAAAAATGACCCTTTAGACAAAAAGAACTACCGGCCAGTTAGCATCTTACCCACAATTTCTAAAGTTTATGAAATGGTTTTATCTGACCAACTAACTGATTTATTTGAAAATATTTTTCATACTTTTTTATGCGCTTTTAGAAAGGGTCAGGGTTGTCAGACAACTTTGCTGAGACTCCTTGAAGATTGGAAAAAAGCTCTAGATAAAAATCAGTATGTGGCAGCAATTCTTATGGATCTTTCGAAGGCTTTTGACTGTCTGCCACATGACATTCTCCTTTGTAAGCTGTCTGCATATGGCCTATCTCCAAAATCTGTGGAATTACTTAGAAATTATTTAACTGGTCGTAAACAACAAATCAAACTTCAGGGAGATCTCAGAAGTTGGGCTGATATACAAAAAGGGGTACCTCAAGGCTCTATACTTGGCCCCTTGTTATTTAATATTTTTATTAACGACATCTTTTATTTTATTGAATATGGTACATTGTATAATTATGCTGACGATAACACCTTGTCTTATGTAAATGATAATTATGAGAAATTAATTGATGTACTTGAAAAAGAAAGCTCAGTATTGATAGACTGGTTCAATTTCAATTGTATGCAGGCTAATCCAGATAACTTTCAAGCCATTGCAGTTGGCAATAAGACACATGCCAAGACACCAGTATTTAAAATAGAGTCAGCTGAAATTACTTGTGATGAAGTGGTAAAATTACTAGGAATAGATATTGATTACCAACTTAATTTCAATTATCATATTAAAAATATATGTCGTAAAGCTTCTCAACAGTTGAATGTTTTAAAGCGCATTGGTTGTTTTCTTTCTAAATTAAATAAATTAACAATTTTTCATACTTTCATTTTGTCTAATTTTAATTTTTGTCCTTTGGCATGGCATTTTTGTCTAGACTTTTATTACACACAGGTTCCGAGTTTCAGTGGTATCAGACGTACGAGAGAGGGTACGAGACTTCAGGATCACCTTTGCACTTTATGTTAAGAAGATCTTCATTAGTTGAGTGTGTTAGTGTATTACCCGGAAACCGGTGTTTACAAAACGTAGAATTTTTTTTTCTTCGACAATATGTTCGGATACCTATAAAGTGCGAAACGAAAACGAAACGAAATGAAAACGAAAGCAAAGCGAAATGAACGAAAACAAAACGAAATACGATGCTAGACTACTTCCCACACATGTCTCAGTGTCTTTCATCAGGAGAGGACAGGATTTGATCACCATTGAACAAGAATAATATGCATTTATTCAGCGGGAGTCTGTCCTTTTCACATTAGTGGCTTCTTTTAAATTTGGGAACCATAAGAGCAACGTCAAGTCTGTTGAAAGGAGAGGAATTAAAATAACAGAAGTGCAGTAGTTAAAGTTCACTAATAAATATCCCCGTCCGAGCAAAATTTAAAAGTGTGTCGGAGAGACGAAAAAAGTGTGACGACCAGACGGACAAACGAACGAACGGACAGCAGAAGTCCTGTATACCCCAATCTTTTTTTGGCGGAGGTATACAAATCCTATCAAAAATTAACTTTAGAAATTTTAAAAAAATCTACATATCTTGTAAAAGTACCTTTGATCCCTTTTCATATTAAAAAAAAAAAAAAAAAAAAAACCAAATCACCCCCCTCCAAAAAAAATTCCGGTATTAATAAAATTTAATACGGCACATATTTTTATACCCCCCGCTATTCAGCGGGAGGGGGGTATATAGTATATGTCCGTTTGTCCGTGAGTGCTTCTCTCACTGCCTATGCAATTCCTCCTTAACAACTTGATGGAATTGAATGAATCTTACAGGAAATCTTTAATACCATATGGCAAGGTTCATTAATTTCATGAATTCTTTAGTACCAAATGGCATTGTGCACCTTCTATTTTTGTTTTCCCATTTCAACAGTTCTTGCTAAAATTTCTTCACTTTTGGACTTTGTCATTTAAGGCTATTTAATTGTCATACAAGGCTATACAATAGAGAGAGGATACTGTTGCGTTATCCATAACTCTTCCTGCATGTAAACAACAGAATGGATTTCAATAAAACTTCCAGAGTTTCTTATGTTTAGTTTTTGCAAGCATTATTTTTTTCAGAAGTTCTTCTGTAAGGAGGGTGCTCACTGTACGTCTTCAAAATAGAACAATAGGATTTGAAATAAAAAGTTTATAGTGTTGGGTCTTTTTGACCCCTGTATATCTCGGAAAGAACAACGGTAAGACATTACGCCAGATCTGTTGGCACACTACAGAATAAAGGTAATAACAATGGTACCGTACTCCAAGGCGCATTCAAAAGGGAAAGTCCACAAAAACAGACAAAACTGATAAGAAGCTCAACCATCTGAGTTTTCAATCAACGGAACAACTGAACAACAACATATCGGGAAAATCCAGTAGTCAAATAGTGCCCAGAATCTGAAACTCAAGACCATCCTGTATGATTTGCGAATAGGCAAATTTATGAAGAATACAAACGAAAAACGTAATAAAATCAGACTAAAAATGAACCCTCAATATCCCAATCTATGAAAATACCCCCTCATATCCCCCCCATTTTTTTCTATATGCCCACTCCAGAAACTTTATAATTCATAAATACTGACACACACTCAAACACAAATAAAAATATGACATTTGAACTTCTGAAAGTTTGTCGGCAAGCAAACCCGACTTGAATTGAGTTGCGGGTAATGTACGTGAAGAGTACTGTAACGGACAGACATGCAAGATGGGTTTCCCAGTTATAATTAATCAAAATTATTGTATTTAAAAAATCAAATTATCTTTTTTTTTTTATTCTTTTTTTTTCATATCAGTCTATTTCGTTTTGTTTTCATTGATTTCGTTTTCATTTCGTTGATTTCGTTTCGTTTCGTTTTTGTTGATTTCGTTTCGTTTTTGTTGATTTCGTTTCGTTTTCGTTGATTTCGTTTCGTTTCTATTTCGTTTCGCACTTTATAGGTACCCGTCAGATTCACCATTGAAGGATTTGTGAGGATAGTGCAAAACAAATTAAAAAGGGTGTGCATAGAAAAGAAGTAAAAGTAAGTGATCAATATTATGGATGTTAACGTGATTATGGAAAGTAGGATACGAGGTACTGTAGTATGTATGCGGAATTTACGAAGTTCGAATATGTTCCCTAAGATATTGTAGGACGTGTGATTATGGTGCTCAGTCGGATTATTAATATAGCATGATGCAAGAAATAATTTACAATATCAGGTTTGTGCATAATTATAACAAAACACATTTACAAAATCAAACAAATAATACACAACAATCAATCTGTGAAATACATGTATCAAGATACATTTTTTTTTTTTTTTTTTTTTCGGTAAGGTCTGCGCTCGACGCTTGGAAACGAAAACATATATACAAAAACAAAATCAAACAAGCATAAACAAAACATAGAATATGTGAAATAGAATATATGAAATACATGTACATGTAGTCCGAGATTCCTCTGTCGTCTAACGGCGTATATGGATTTGCTGTAGCCGTTGGACGACAGAGGAATCTCGGACTAATGTACATGTATCGAGATATATTTTTTATAAGCAAAATAGAACTAATCGAGCGCAGACTTATTGATAAGGTTAAGGTAGATCACCCAGAAGAAAATGAGGTTACAATGTTAACCAATTACAAACCAGTAATGTAAATTGAGCTGTTTCGATAGAAAGATTCTCATCATTGGGCTACATTTGTAAATCGGCCTGCTTGTACACAATAGAAATATTGCACGCTAAAGCGGCATTTACGTGCAGGTTTAATATCTTTGATGCAACTGCAGTAGAACTATATTCATTAACTATAATGTACATAAATTAAAATACTACAGTACAGCTGACAGCATACACTGATAAATGCTGAGCATAATCTGGATGCTGAGCCAGGCTCAGCATTTTCACTGATGGTCTGCTAATTAACCCCAAGGTAATAAACAGGGCCATAAAATACCTGGTCAGTAGTGTCTTGTTGATTTTACAGGTAAATATATACACCTGTTTGTGTTACATAACAGGAAATGGGCATATTTGGATTTCAGTGATTTTGATGTGTAGAAAAAAGGACTTTAATACATTTAACTGTACCTTGAAAATTTGTCAATAAAATAATATTTTCAAAATTTAATATTTTGTGATATTAGCAACAGCTAACAATTTAAACAAATAATTGAAATGAAATCATAATTTTGTGTTGGATATATAAGAATTTTTAACTGAAAATATGGCAAAGAAGAACAAGATTAATTGTGATGCTATTTTAATCAATAGATTAATTAATTAAGATTAGATTTAACATTTTAAGAATTTTCTTTCTATGTAATGTGCATGTGTGTACATGTTAGTCATGTATTTAAGAGTTTTTTTGGGGTTTTTTTCAACTTGAAAAAAATGTTATAGTTGTTCTTTTATGATACATGTATTTAAAATTTTTTTTTTTTTTATTTTGTAATTAATTTTATCTGTTTTTGCAGAGGAATAATATATTTAATTTGCTTTATCAATTTAATGAAATAAATGTAATCCAATTTCAAAAATATACTTGTTACTATATTTCGATTTTTTTTAAATCCATTTTATCCAAGGTAATATTAATTTCTTTTCTTTTCATAGTTTATTTTGTGACATGTCAGGTTTTTTCTTTCTTATTCAGGACATTTCTTGAACATTTTTTGTTCACATTTTTATTCTTATTTTGTTAAACATACATTCTAAACATTAAAAAAAATATGCCAGTTGATTATAAATACATTCTTTTCAATATAAAAAATGACAAATTAAGTATTTTTTGTATATTAACACACAGATATGGTTAACATAGAAAATCTCAATCAATGAAGGATTTATGGACACTTGTAATTTGCCACTTATTCACTCTCATGTCATAAATTGACCTTAAAGAGACATACTGTCTAGGCTAATGAAAAAGAAAAACACACACACACACATATTCAACTAGATTCCTAAATTAAATACATATATTTTTTTTGGGATAAAATGTGAAATGTTCAATGGTTAAAATTAAATTACTATAAATTTCAAATTGAAGAAAATATGAAGCTTTACAGCAAAAAAAAGAAGAAAAAAAGACAACAAACAAATGGTTAAAAAAAAAGAATAGATACACATCTATTGTATACATGTAAATATTTTCAAATAATTTACTTTTAAATTTTAAAATACAGATAATAATTGAAATTTTAACAAAACAAATCAATTGAAAAACAAAGAAATTTTAATTCAATTTTAGAATTATCAAAACATTACTACATTGTAAAATAGAAAATTTAATATGTAAATATTTCCACTAAATAAAAAGTTACAAGTGTAACAAATCACACATACATGCTCAGGTAAATTTTACTAACACCTATTGAATCAGGTACATATACCTGGAAATCATTATGATCATATTGTTTATTCAATTGCTGACCATTTGTACAGGTGAGGGTAATAAAACTGATCATCAGCCCATGAATTATGACCCCCAATAAAACCTCAGCATTTATCAGTGTATGCTGTCAGCTGTACTGTATTATCTTGCATTGTGTTTACGACTTATTAAATAAAAAAATAAAAAAAACATCTGAGATTACTATATGTTACATTGAGTTTACGACGACGGGAATAACTGGTCAATCAATAATCACTACTCCAAATTCCCAGTTGGTGGACATAAGACATTATTTGGTAGTAATATACCTGCGTCATCGGCGTATGGTGTCTACATTCAAGGTTGATCCGCTACACTAGAGTTTGTGTCCAATACAGTGACTTCCTAGAGAGAGGACAACTGTTGTCAGAAAAGCTACTCAGGGATAAGTCAAACCTAGGTTAGAGTCATCACTCCGTAGATCTATTGATATAAATCAACTGTGCACAACTCTTTTGTCAGTTACTGTCTTTTGAACATGACTTGGAATTCTGCGTTTATAGCCCCAAATCAAAAAAATATCACAAGAAAATGTATACCCCGTTAATAACTTCCAAACTATTTCCGAATATTATGAAAGTAGCTAATTGTCAAAATTATATCCTAAAACCCGGACTTTGCATTTTCCCCAAGTCAAGTTCTTGAAAACATCATATCTGCAGGTATTTGTACACTGGAAAATCCTACTGAATAACTTGCATTGCCAACAGCGAAAGCAGGTTATCCCTAGCAAAATAAGCATATAATTCTTTAACACCTTAGCTGCTACTGCGTCCGTTTTCTGATGATCGACTATTCAATTTTATTTTCTTTCAATATCTACTAGAATTAGTTGACATACTGATTAGCTTAACAGAATTGAAAAAAATGTTACCTAATTGTGGATCTGTATAAACATGCATAGGTCGTAATCTTATGTTTTAATATCACTTCCGTAACTTTCAAAGCAGCGCCTGGCAGGTTTCTTTATTTCTTTTTACTTAAGAGCCACACAATTTTCATTTATATACTGCTATACTAGTTCGAATTTAAAACAAGTTATTGCCGAGCACAAACCGCGATGGGAAAATAATTTACAGATAGATTCCTCTTGCAGATGATCTATTATATGTCTGCCAACTTCTTTTCGTTTCGTTTTCGTTTCTCAGTTTAGTAGTACCCATAAAACCATGACCAAAATTTCCTGATTTACGTTATATTTTATTTGTCTTCATTGTTTTACAGGTAGCTGGTAGGAAAGGCTTCCCTCATGTCATTTATGCTAGAATATGGAGATGGCCAGATCTGCATAAAAATGAATTGAAGCATGTCAAATATTGTC
This sequence comes from Bathymodiolus brooksi, assembly GCA_963680875.1. NCBI lineage: Eukaryota > Metazoa > Mollusca > Bivalvia > Mytilida > Modiolidae > Bathymodiolus > Bathymodiolus brooksi. The sequence goes on from OY804586.1 coordinate 97,625,080, forward strand.
AGTATGCTTTTGATTTGAAACGAGACAGTGTTTGTGTAAACCCTTACCATTATGAGAGAGTGGTCTCCCCTGGAATAGGTAAGAATTATTTCCCATTTTTTCAAAGGTATTAATTAACCCTTGGATATTTGCGTTTAAAATTATGTTGTGTTAAGTTTAATATCGTCTTAGGGTTCTGTCGACGGTTTCACTAAACTGATTGTAAATCATAAGTCTAAGATTACACTTACTACAATTTTCTTACGTGCATGTATACATGCGTTTCACTAAGAAGAGTTTGAAGATACCAAAGGGAGGTAATCAGAATCCGTAAATCGAAGAAGGACAGACAATACAATAGCCTAAAGAAAAGACAAACAATGATCTACAAAACATGTATACATTACACATAAAACTAAATATTGAGTAACATGAACTCCACTAAAAACGGGGGTGAACTCAAGTGCTCCGAAAGGGGTAAGAAGTTCCTGCTCCACTAATGGCATCCGTCATGTTAATCTTGTTCCATACGGTCACCTGACCGAAAAATAGTTTTGGAATTTGGGAAGGGGGGGGGGGGGGGGATATAAATGCTTGTGTATTGGGTTTTATTGCAAGATATTAATTTGTGTTTTTAGCCTCACATTGGTATAAATATACTTAATAATATTCTGTAATTAACGTTTAAATGAAAACGTAGATATCTAATTCAGTGTGAATGACACATTTCTGGAATAAATTTTATTAGGTACGGTCAATGTTGAAAAGTTGGAAAGCCAAATACAGTCAAACTTCGGATCGGTCGAACAATATGGATGGCTTGAACTGATTTGAAAGTCCCGTCAATTTTCCTTATATTTCTAGGTAAAATAAAAACTTTCGCTCGAACTCCGATACTTCGAAAAGTCAAACTTCATGCCAAACTCGAACATCACAATTTAAGTGACAGATGTATGTTATGGTTGAATGTGCTTACAGGTAAGGTGTGATAAATGTCAGATTACCGACAGATAATTGTTTACTTAATCAAGTACAGTATATAACATGAAATTGCATTGATTTTCCAATCTTCAATATCTGTTGGGTTTTTTCCAGACTTATCAGGATTGACCATACAGCATGCTGGTAAATATTTATCTTTATTTTTTCATAAATAAACCTCCCAGGTTATTGTCAACATCACATTCAGAAATCAAGTATATTTTTGTCTATATTAACCGCATTGGTGGTACAATGATTACCATGCTTGCCATGAGTGCGGTAGATCCAGTCGGGCCAAACCAAACACTATAAAATTGGTGTTTGTTGCTTCTCCGCTAAGCATGCAGCAATAAGGAGAAAGAGCAGACTATATCACTTATATCATATGTTATATCGAGTACACCTCACAACTTTTAGTGGTGTAATTGCACAGGTAGTTGTAAATCCAACTACCATATGATCAAGACCAATACAGCCCCCATAAACATGATATAATAAATATGTATTAAAGTTATACTAATTAATTTGTTTTGCGAGATGGATTTCTGAAATATTTTCGCAGCGAAGGCGAAGCAACCTGAGATATGAGATGCAGTGAGAAGTCCATTAAGGCCAAAAAAAAAATATGTGTGTTTATGGTCACCCGACCGACCCTAATTTTTTCTAGCGACCCTATCAATTTATACACAGAATTCGGATAACCATTTTGTTGTTTAATCAGCAGCAATGTTTTATTTATTCAACCGCTAGCTTTTTGTCGAAATTGAGAGCAAAGAAGGTAGAAAAACTGCATAACTCGTCATAAAACAGCTTCAAAACAAATGACGGTTTACCGGAAATTTCGGAATGAAATATCGGATTCAGGAACCGGGAAAGACTATTTCCGGTTTTGCCGATAGTAAAAAAAAATTAATGCCGACCGACCGATCCTTTTAGACATGTGACAGTAAGTGCAAAACATATGAACGATAGTATGTTTATCAAGAATCTGTCAAGCTGACATCAGTCACCTCCATATAACATCACATTATTAAACATAGAAATCAACAAGAATGTGTTTGTATCATGATTGTTACTTAATTAGTTTCAACTTATTTTTATTTTCCAAAAACATGACAATAGGATCAGATACAAGTTTTACAACTTAGAACATCTTCACTTAATATCATGTGTAAAGATCAAAGTCAAAATTTACAACTCGATATGTATAATAAATGTCGTATAAATGACAATATTAATGACTTGGCTTTTGTATTTTGTTTTTGGTGCTGTAGCTCCTCCAACCAGACTTGTAAAAGATGAATATGGTAGTGATATTGGTATGGAAGGGGCTAGTAGTCAGCATGGTATGTTACGATTGGTCATTGTTGTCATGTGATTATATTGTCAAATTTGCAATTTCAGATTTTATACGAAGATTCTTCGCTGCTGATATATTGTGTAAAACACTTTAAAAAAAATTACACGAATATTAATTTGAATGAAAATATGTGGTAAAAATGGTTAAGGATGTAAAATTTACTTTTTTTTTTACTAATTAACAAATCATTGGTTATTGGAAGATTTCAAAGTCAAGTTTTCTCAGGTCATTTATTATTTTTGTTAACTAGGTGTAAACCCAACTTAAACACCAGATGTTAATTCTAACTGAAACTCAGGGATAAAACTTAACAAGGGTCCAATTGACCAAGACCACTAAAATTTGGACTTGGTCTCTGAAAATTTTTAGACAGTAGCTAAGCTCACTACTGAAATTTTTAATATTTTATGTGCAAAATCAGTTGCTGGGTCGTAAGAATTTATGCAGGGCAGCTGATATGGTTATTTGAGAGTACTCAGTTGACTGATAAAATACTAAGTTTTGTCCCGAAACTGTTTATTTTTATTCAAATTTTCAATTAACATACATTTTAGTCACTAATGGCCACATCAGTTTTTATGACATTTGAATTCCCTGCCGACTTATTTTTTTTTAATTTGAAAATCTTTTTATCAACATCCTGATGCCTCGGGGGGAAAAAGAAACTAAGATTTGGAATGAGTTATCATTCACTGCAAAAAATGTTTCCTGTTTCATCGCCAGACCCCCATCCTTTGTCTCATATACAGAAATTCCCATGTTTATACCTGACATCTAATGATCTATAACTAACATTGACATTTATTCTCAACTTCAACTCCACGGTCGAGTCAAACCAAAGACAATGAAATTGGTATATGCTGCTTCTCCGCTAAGCATGCAGCATGAAGGAGTAAGAGCAAAGACTGGTTGACTCAGAATCAGGATTATTTGTTCGAGTAGAGCGACATGTCTACCTGCTAACTGTTGGTTCAGTGAGCTAGCAGTATAAAAAATCCAACTAAGCCTGTTGGTCTAGTACAAAGTGGACATCATCATCATCTCATTGGGGTCTAGCTCCCCCTAGGACAAAAGCCCCCCAATAATGAAAAGTATAAGTTAATGTTTTTTTTTGTGTCATTTATGCAGTGCTTTTGTTTAATTTACACTTAATAAATGAACACAACAATGAACAATATGTGGAAAAAAATGTTTTTAAAGTATTTTATTTTTTGTATTAATTCTTTAAGATATCTTTTATTATCACCATCAATATAAAACAAATGTAATAAGATTGTATGATTATTTCATTATTCTTCTTCTTCTTCCAATAAGTACATGACTGCTCTCTGGCATATTATCGTACTGTAATATTTGTGTTATTGGGGGGCTTTTTGTCAGGGGCTTTTGTCCTGTTCCCATCTCATTGAACATTAACTTGTTCTCGCCATGATATGGCTGAAAATTTCTCATTTGGTATTAAACAACAATCACTCACTCAATCAACTCCACAATTATACCAGTCTTAGGAAGCTTGTCCAAAGTGAATAAACGTCGGAGAATACCGAAGAGGCAATCACAAATGGACAATCCAGAGAAACTGGCAACATAGAGTACACAAGATGAAGAAAAACACAACACAATACATGTTGGACGCCATCACATGCAAACAAACAACGTAAATAAGACAGGACCCCCCACAAACAACTTGAGGTAAAGACAAACCAAACATCGTAATTTAGTTCAGACGATAATTTTTTTTTTTCATTTTAATTGTTAAAGGGAGATAATAAGATACAATTTTTTTTTTATTTGATGACATTTTGCATGTTATGTGGTACAAAGCTTTGAATTGATATGTAGGTCATTTGGTGTTCATTTGGTCAACTTTTGTAGAAAGTTTATTTATATCATCGTACAATTTTTGCATGATTTATTGTGGGGGGGAAACTTGTGTCGTCATAAATAAATGCTGAAATACAGCTCATTAATCGACCAGCAAAGAAACAAATCCTTCAGTTTTGTTCTTATAAAATACAGCCCCATGTCAAAATCAATGATCAAGTACAGCTCCATATCAAAATCTATTATATAATTGAGTGGCAGTTGGAAAAAATGTACGTTGATTATTCAGACGTTCCAAAATACATTAAGCTGAATGATTTATAAAAAAAAGATGTTTTGTTTTTATATCCATCATTTAAATAAACTTTCCATTATAATGAAATAGTCCTTACTATGTTTATTAACAGATGTAAAGATTACTGTTCAGGCTCGGGACTGTTTCATGCTCATTTTAGCATATATATATATTGAAGATGGTACTGTGATTGTGAAATGTAAAACAACAACATGAGCAAGAAAGTAAAAAAAAATTAAAGCCACTTGCCAGAAGTTGTAAAAAAAATCTTAGGAATTCCTGATAAAAAAATAATTGAGGGAGGGGTTCAGTTTGGACCAAGCAGAATAAAGATCTTAGTAAGTATAAAGACTATGCAACATGAACACATGATGTTCGTCATTAAAAAACTAAAACAAAACTCTATGGTTAAAAATTTCAGAGAATTTGCCACCTAGTTCTCATACTGCAAGAAAAAAAATAATGTTATGAAAATCATAATTACTATTGTGATAACTAATGCTCTAGCTTGTTGAAGTATTAAAAAAAAGTCATATAATAATTTAGAAATCAGCCAATTCCAGTTTAAAAACAGGATGTAAATACTCAACTTTAAATAGAGTGTGTAATGATAAAATAAAGATATCCATTTAATAATGCCTTTCACTAGACATTGGTTTTTGCCTATTGCATGAAAATGGCAACATATACTTGATCAGTATCCAAATTGAGAAAGAATGACAGATACAACTAGAATTGCCATTGCAAAGCAATGGCGTACGTCAACCCAACCCAACTAACAGTAGCCATTTTGAAACTTAAAATATCTGTTTGCAAATCTGCACGAGACAAGAAACATTACTGTAAAGTTTCTTGAAGTTTGGAATAAATTTGAAAATTTTTGCACCTTGGTTACCATGGCAACGTCCGCCATTTTGAATTTTATCAACACGACAAAAGCTTCCACACACTACGGTGAATATTCCTACGATGTTTGATGGAAGAAATCAGAAAAAAAAAATCCCCCCTTTTTTATTTCCATGGCAACTGCAGCAAAGTTTGTTCCACTGATTCCGATTTTTTTGGCTTATCTCGTTCCACTAGATGTGGATGTGACAGGAAACATTACTGCAAAAATTTGTGAAGTTTGGAGTGAATATAACATTTATTTCACCTTGGTTGCCATGGCAACGGCCACCATTTTGAATTTATTCAACCCCCCCAAAAGCTGCCACACACTACAGTGGATATTCATACAAAGTTTCATGAAGTTTGATGAAAGGAATCAAAAAAATATTTAAATCCCCCCTTTTTTGTTTCCATGGCAACTGTGGCAAAGTTTATCCAACCGATTCCTATTTTTTTGTCTTATCTCGTTCCACTAGATGTGAATGTTGTTCCTATCAAGTTTCATCAATTACAAAAAAACGAGAGAGAGAGAGAGAAAAAAACATGACACGTTTCGGATTTTTTGACGGTTGTCAGCATTCTCGGCGGCGTAAAAGCGGCAGTAATTGTATTAAAACTGAGGAAGAACCACACAAATTAATTGTGTAGGTTTTAATTTACCAACCAGGCATGAAATTTTTATTTTGATGTCCCCTACCACCCACAAAATTTTATTTATCAAAAAGCCAACCACACATTTAATTCTGGAACAACCCTTAACATTCTTGAAAAAAGTAAGGTATGTAGGTGTTGAAAATTTAAAATTCTTTAAAAGAACAAGACAAGAATCTGACTGATGGTGCTTGTCGAAAAATGGCAATAAAAAATTTATGGTAGGAACACAAGTATTTTTTTTTGCCATAAATCCTTAAATTAATGTTGTTGTTCTATGTTTTATTTTAAGTCTAATTTTGTTTTTTAAGCTGTCGAATGAAAAAATGTTTTGTAGATGTAATTTTGGTATAATATGATTGATTATTGAACAATGTCATGTGATTGATTTATTTGTCATTTGATTGGTTGTTTATCTAGGACCAGGGTCTCCGACCCCTCAGAGCACAGTACAACACCAACAGCTTCATCAGACACAGCAGTTGTCGGGGGCAGGACCAAATCCTATCGTGTCCCCCCAGCCCCTATCACCACCCCCGCAGTCAGGTTAATGTTTGGCTGTGTGTATTGCAGACTGTCAGAATCAAGTTTTTACTGCGATTTTTCTTACTTTGTTTACATTAATTACAGATTTTTAGCAGATAGATTGACTGGCACATTAAATCTTGTGATTTTGAATATTTTCTGATTTGTCTTCACTATTTTAAATTTCTGGAAGAAAAAGTTGTTAAAATGTCCTTTGTTTAGACAGAATTACAAATGTATATTCTTGTACTTGACATTTAACTGGGGGGGGGGGGGGGGATTTGGAATAAGCCAATCACAATGAATTCACGAATTAACACGAATCCATGACGATCAGCAAAAAATGTGAATGTGATGTTTAATTAATGTATTTGTTATGAGGGAAAAAGGATAGGACGTGAAATATCATGACTACGAGTAAAACTGATTTTATTAGCATTTTGTTACCAGTATTATTTTCTGATTAGATATGCAAATTTGTTTTCAAATGTGACATTGCTGGCATAGATATGCAAATTTGTTTACAAATGTGACCTTGGTTTGCAATGGGTCCCATTAATAAAAAGATCACATTATTTACTGAATTTACAGAAATTATTTATAAAAAAAATAAAATTTGGTTGGAGTAAACAAATTTCAAGACAATTTGATTTCTTGTATAGCTATGTCTGTTCTAGAGAATCTTAATTAGAGATATTCAATATACAGTGCTCCCTCGGTCTATCGCTCCCCGTTTTATCGCCAACCTCGCCTATCGCCAAAATTCTCGTCTGTCCCGATTTCCCCTGTTAAAAATACCCCGTTATACTGCCAAACTCAGCTTCCGCCATCCGACACAAAAGTCGTAAAACCAATTTAAATTCCCCCGTTAGTACCGCCCATAATTACCTTTTGACAGCTGTGTATTGATCGGTAATTATGGAATGTCAAAACTGGTCATCGGACACGGTCATTGATCTCATAGTTGAGGGTCGGAACAGGTGATCAGTTGTTTTGATTAGAATAATTACCTGTATTTACTTTTCTAGTGATTACATTTGTACTTTTAATCCTGAGTAAAATTTATAATTTAATTAGTTGTCATAAAAATGTCGTGCTTGAAGAGAAAGCGTAATTAATTAGACGACAAACAAAAACGTGCAATTATAAGTTATGCAAAGCAAAATCCAAAATTAACATAACAACAAATTGCCGATAATTTGACAATTAAATGGGATCTTCCAATAACCCCTCAAATGAAGATGAACTGTTGCTGTCACGTGTTTATAATAACCTTGATGTCCCGAGCTACAATTGACGGTTCAAGAATTTGTCAACATTGACAAAGATCTGCAAACTGTACAGGACATTTCCGATGTGAAGATAATTATTCTAATTTATTTATTTATTAAACATGTTTTATTTATACTTATGTATTTGTACAAGTGCAAAATGCATGTCCGTCGAGTTGAAAGTTTATCTTTTCATATGATCACATAACTTCCGGTTTTCAATGTCCCTCAGTTTATCGCCAAACTCGTTATACAGCCAAACTACCGACTGCACAGAAGGTGGCGGTTTAACGAGGGAGCACTGTAATTCAAATACAAATTTTCCAACTACTGTAGTCCTAAAAAAAATTGATAAGTATATTGTTTCCCATAAAACATATTACAAATTTGGGACCGTTGTGGTCGTGATCGTATGGTATTTAGATTTACAACTAACTATGCAATCAGTACCTATCACCACTTACGTAGTGAGTTCGAATCCTGCTCAGGCAAGGTGTACTCGATACGACGTTATGTGATAGTTACTGTTTGTCAGTGGTTTTTGAGATCGGAGGTCGTTGGTTTTCTCCGGATATTCCAGTTTCCCCCCTAATAAAACTGACTGCCACGATATAACTGAAATATTGTTGAAAGAGTCGTTAAATAACATATCCCATAACCCTAACCCCCCCTAAAAATCTCAGGAATAAATTTACATGATAAAGTAAGTAATCCAAGTTGAAATATTTCTCTGGAAACTAATAGATAATTTGTACATTTCCAGCTAAAATTAGGTTTTTTTACATATTTTTTATGGGAGTTATTTCCCTTTAAGGTGAACAAAAGGTCATGCAAAGTTCAATGAAAATTAGAAATATTTTTTACTATAAAATTATCCTTTAATTTTTTACAAGATTCAAATATCTACAAATTCTTTGTCCTTTCTGTTGCTCTTAAACTAGAACCAGTATAATTTTTGCCTGTGGCAAGGAAAATAATAAAAAAAATCTAATTTTAGAATCCATTCAGGAATGTGCAAAAAAGATCTGTTGAACAATTTACAAGATAGTTCTTAAAATTTTCAGTGAAAAAACTCTTATTTAAAAAAACATTATTTTAGAATCAATTCGGGGAAATGTCCAAACTTCTGCCTGTCATAAGGGAAATAACTCTGAATTTATTAATTTTTTTAGAATCATTTCAGGAATGTGCAAAAAGGCCTGTTGAACCATTTATCAGATAGAATAAAAAGTTTTCGGTGAAATAACTTCTATAAAAAACTATCATTTTTTAATTGATTCGGGGGAATATCCAAACTTCTATTGAACTATTCATCAGATAGAATTAAAAGTTTTCATGTTAATCCTAAAAAAAAATCAGAATGAATATTTATTATTGCCACCAATTTTGTTGGTGTCAGCAGTGAAAGCTTTGAAGTTCTGACAGTTTGTTGATTTAATGGCTTCTTTTGCATAGATTGTAGTTGCTATGGTGATTATATCTGCACGTCTGCTCACATAATCTAGCTTTTACTTGCATTCAGTATTTGCTTGTATATGTATCTATATATATGGGACATATTAATTAATTTTTTGTATGCTCCTTAATTTACATATTTTTTGGGGGGTAATTTGCTTGCTGCATCTGTTCATACTCGTAGATTGTATAACAAGATATCAGTCTTTGCACTAACCCACTTGCCCAAAGCCCGGGACAAATAAAACTGGATTCGGACGAGTGAAAATTATAAAAGAATTTGTTTGAATAATTAGAAATGTTTTCTAAATTTGGCTTTTGGGCAAGTAGGTGAAAAAAAATAAGGCAAAGACTGAGATATTAACGACTAAAAAAAACGTAGACTTTCAGGAAATGATACTAATAAAAATAGGAGGACACTTAATGGAAGAGAAGGTTCAGATAGTAAATGGAAGGGGGGGGGGGGGGAGTTCCCATATTTATCCAAAAGTGGGAGATGAAGAAGGATTTACTTTTGGTGATTTTTAATTTGAAAGTTTTTAATTCTTCATGCAATATTTTAATACAGTTGTTTGGTCAAAATATTTCTCTTAAATGAGTTATTTACTAGTGGGTCAAGACAATTATTTATTTATTGTATTTTCCGATATTTATTGCGATTTTGGAAGGTATACAAAAGTATTTTTTGCTTTGAATTAATTGTGACAAGGGCTTCAGAATAACATTCCAGTGTATTTCCTTTCTCAGTTATAGTTTTAGAGTTAAAACTTGATTGCAGTAAAACTTGTGAAGGAGGAAACCCTTGTCCTCTCCCTGTTGGTCATATCAAGCTGTGCACGACATATCCTTAGATTTTTTTTATGGAAAATTCTGTATGGTTCAAGTAATAGTATGACTATGTGCAAACCTTAGTCTAACTGATGGAATTCTTTCTTTTTCTGAATTCTTTATTACTCTCGCTTACTCAAGCAATGTTTTCAATACTTTTATTTTATTTTCCATATACATTTTTTTTTTTTTTTTTTTTTTACAAATCTTAATTTATTACTATAGATTTTTAAAATTGTTCCATGTAAACTTTAATTAAACTTACAAGGTATATTAGTTGACCTATGTACCATCTAAAAGTGTTTTATATAAACCAACAACTAAGATTATGTTGTGTAAACATGGCTGTCAGATCAGCACTTTCAGTACTATATGTTCCTTTTGTTTGTGTTAAAAATTAAAAAGAAGTTTCTAAAAATTAAGCAAGAATTCTTATATGGGATTGTCCACCTATGCAATTCAGTATCTATCTCCACTAAAGCACTAAAGGTTTTCAGTTTGATTCCCATTAATGGCTAGCTGTATTTGATAGTTAATGCGGCATGTTGAATGGTTTCCCCGATTACTCTGGTTTTCTCCACCAATAAAACTGTCACTCTCACTGAAATATTGGTTAAAGTGGTATGATACACCCATTACCCACCATAGATATTTGTAACAATTTATGTTAATGAGTACAGAAGACATTTCTGAACATTTTGGCGAGTCCCAACTGAAAATGGTGAGTCTAGGACTCATTTAGGCGAGGGGCAAGGATCTCTGACCCACAAATATTGTATCTTTGACATTTACTGAGCATATCCTTTGAATATACAGTCAAACCTGTATATAAAGACCACTCAAGGGAACCTGAAAATGTTACCTTTATGGGCAGTTTACCTTTATATGTATATACAGGTTAAAATTGTATGCACTATTCATTAATGGGGGAAAATGAGACTTCCCTTTATAGACAGTGATTTGTTATATAGAGGTGGCCTTTAAGGTATGTTTGACTAGAATGTTCCCATCTAGCACTTGATCTGTAGAATTTCTGAAATGTTAGTCTTTATTAGAAAGGAGTAGCTGTAAGGGGAAATAATAGAACAATCCACCATGCATGATGGGTATCTATCCAAAGCATGACCAAGATACTGGTGGCAAAATAGTGCATGTATTTAGATTTCAAAAGCTAAATTTGATTCTAATCTGACAGGAAACCAGTTTTTTTGTCACTGGTCCCAGTTGTACTATAGACTTCACAGAGATTTAAAGCCATTTTCAAGTTTACAGTATTTCCCCTTAAATATACAGTCAAGCCTGTATTAAGAGGTCACCTTTGGGATAAAGCAAAAGTGGCCTTATAAGACAGGTGCCATCTTAAAAGAGGTTGAATTTATATGAAGGACAAGAAAAAGGTGACCTTTTAATACAGTTGATTGCTTAATAGAGGATGTCCACATGGTCAGGTTTGACTGTATTTGAAAAGACCATCAGATGCAGACACAAAATGTGTTTCTGTTTGAGGCATGTTTGAACACTTGAGGTGGGCATCTGCCAGCAAAGAACTTGTGTGATTGATGTAAGGCTTGTGGTGAGAAGTCAACAACTTTAACCGCAAGCCTAACACCACTGATGTTTGTTAGTGGACTGTCACCCACGTCAAGTGTTTAGGTTTTACTGATTGGTTCATTATATCTGTCCTGGCTTACCTCCCCTTGTCGCAATACGTCTGGAAGTCACGATATACATTTTTGTACATTCATCGCTGAAAAATTACCTAAAGTGACGATAAATGCAGATAACCCGCTAAGCGCTTTTTTATCCTTCATGCTCTCTTGCACGTTTTAATTGTCCAACGTAGACCAATATTTTAATTGAATTGTGTCACATATCAAGCGGAACACCCAATTCTGAAATAAAAAATGAATGGCATACTTTATACTGGTAAGTTTTGCAAGGTTTAAATAATTTTCAAATTAAAATTAATTTGTCAATGAGATTTATATTCTGAAAATCTTTTTATTTAGAATTTAAAATTTTAGAATGTGAAGAGTTGTCTTTTATAGCAAGGTCGTGAAGGTGTATCTAAGCAAATTAAAAGAAATTTTCCCATATTTAAATAATTTTATCACATGATTGTGTAATGGCAGGAAAGAAAAAAATGAATAGTTACTTTGTTGTCCAAAGTAGAATCTTATAATAGCAGAGTATCTCTTTGTTTTACTGTACATAGAAATAAAACTACAGTCAAACCTGTATATAAAAGTCACTGAAGGGAACCTGAGAATGTGTCCTTTATGTACAGGTTTAGATTATATGTACAGTCAAATCTGTCTAAACTGAACCTGCTTGGAGCCAACTTTTGTGTTCAGAATAGACAGGTGTTCAGTTTATAAAGGTTAAATTAACAAAGATTTTTTACATTGAGACTTTATTTAATGTTTGGTTTACAGTCTGTGCCAAAAACATTTTGACAACTTCGCCCAAACGGCATTTTAGAAGAATTTTTTCTATTTGATTAAGCACATTTAATGCAATCATAACTAGCCTGAACCAATTTTTACTAGACTGGGGCTTAGGGCTAGTGGCTTTTGGTGCAGACTGGGTTTATACAGAATTCCTATTTATTCAGGGTTCAGTTTAGACAGGTTTCACTGCATTATTCATTCAATATGAAAATGAAACTGTCCTTAATAGACAGTGATTTGTTATAAATAAGTGTCCTTTAAGACAAGTTTAACAGTATATGACACAGAGTTTGTTTTTTAATTATTACTACAAAACGGGGTAATTGTTTGTTTGTTTATTTGTTTTATTTTGTTTAAGCTGTTGTAGTTAAAAGACAGGTAGGTTTATTTTTAGATTGTTTGTAGTTAAGACAGGTAAGTCTATTTTTAGATTGGCTGTTGTTAAGACAGATAAGTCTATTTTTAGATTGCAAGTCATGACTTTTGTTGTCACGTGTAAATCCTATTTTGTCCTGTAATGATTTACGTGTATCGTGTAGGTCTTAGTGGTGAAAATGTACCGGAAATGCATTACATTGTATTGTAAAAATGTACTGGTAATATGAGCAACATATGTACTACCTTGTATTGTATTGTTGTATCACTGTCATGTGATTTCGTTACATTGTACATGTGACTGTTTTTATGGGTTTTTGTTTGTTTTTGATTTTGGTCACATGATATATTTTGTACATGTATCATGTGACTTATTTCGTACATGTATCATGTGACTCACAATGTGATATATCTGATTTCAGCTGCCAGCTCCATCAGTCATACACATATTCCTCAGTCACCATTAGATTGTTACGGCAACCAAATACCTCATGTTTCTCATGCACAACCAGCCCTCAGTCCTTTCCCAAGAAGTAAGTCTTATTTTTGGATTCCCAGATAAAGGTTTGAGAAAACAGAAGGGAGAGAAATTAGAAGGGGCAATCCCAAACTAAATAACTCAATTTAATTTTTTGTTTGTTTTTGTTTATTATTATTTAAGTAATATTTGATAACAGAAAAATAGGTGAATATTGATTTTTATACCAGTGAATGTCCAAAGATCGGTTATTCAATTTTTCCTTCAATTAAACTGACCAATACTATCCTGGGTACTATTCAACTGAAATCGTGTTGAAGGTTCGGATGAAGCAATCATAATCCTTGTTTTGTCTGGAACTGAAACATTTTCTGTGCTTGCCTTTCTAGTATTGTGCTCCTGTTTTTTTAATTATTTTCTAAAGAGGATTTCTAAAGCATTTGATTTGTTTTCTTGACATTTACAATTATATCATTGCAGCGGCACCAGAAGGAGCGACTTGGACGGGGAACAACACTGCCACCTATACACAAAACCTAGAACCTCAGTATTGTAAGTATTACATTAAGTTCTTTGTTTTTGAAGGTATATATTCTCCTTTTGCCAACAGTGGATTACGATAAAGGTCGAACATTTAACTATCAAGAATGGAGAAATATTGTAATCTACTGGTAGCAAAAAGAGAATCGGTTTCTCCTATGACCAAAATGTTAAAAATATTTTTTGAAGTTGTTAATTTCTATTGTTAATGACTCGATATGAAATTGGCCGGAATTCTCATGCAGAAATTTAACTATCGCGGTGATGAAAAATATTACGAAAATTTAACCAACTGGTTAAACAGGCCTCGACATTAATGTTTGTCCGATTGTCCGGTACCAGTGAAAACTGACGTCGGACAAGTAGATCTTGTATCATGGTTGTCCGACGGGACAAGTGAAAAAATGACTTCTAACATTTGGAGGTTATTTTCTATGATAAAAATGTGTTGCTTTGTCATTTTGACAGACAAAAACTTCGTAAATAATTATTTCAATGTGTTTAAAACTATCGGTTTCCGTTGAAGTACACTATTGCTAATTATAACGGTGAACCAAGAGATATTCCGAACATATACTTGATCCGTATCTTTTCAGCGATTTCATTAAACGACAACTGGCATTAAGTAATTATAATGAAATAGAAATTGATTTGTTTATAGTGTTTCCTTCCCCTGCACAATAATTCCCTGAAAACGTAAATAAAATGTCCATTAACATGGATCTATATCCCCCGATCTTAGAAAGTACGGATTTACAACAAGCGGCGGAGATCAATTCAACCATAAAATCTGATTTTAATTTTCCATTGAGAGACATTCAGTAGCTGATTTTGATGGCACAATTTGCATTCAATAGATGGTGAACAACGACGTTCAAAGCATCCTGGATTCAATCCACATTATACGATTACCGCTTAGATGGGCCTGCTATTCGAGAACCAAACTTAGAAATTTACGATTAGACACTCATACCATGATGGCATCGTTTGATACCAATGACTTTATGACTTATGTCTAAGTGTACATGTATGTTAATTTGTTGATTAAAGATGTCATAATCATAATTTCTGTTAGTATTAATAATGACAGGATGCGATAATGTTTGTGAGACAATAACCAAAACATTTTACACAAATTGCTGATAATTATTCTCTATTTTTTGTAATTTTTATTAGTTTTTTCGGACAACTAAAAGATTAAGTCAGACAAGTACTTTTTTTAGTTAGTTGTCCGAAGGGACAAGTTAAAAAATATGTTAATGTAGAGGCCTGAAGAATAACTGAAAATATTCTAAGAACTGTAATTGACTTAAGTAGTGTAAATGTTAAAAACATTTTTTTTCTTCTAAGTAGAAAAAAATTGGTATTGTTGAATATGTAAAGTATTAAGCATCATAAAACTGCATATGAATTACAAGAGGGGACTGTCGTGATCGTATGGTAGTTGGATTTACAACTAACTGTGCAATCAGTGCCTATCGCCACTAACGTGAGTTCATATCCCGCTCAGGTGAGGTGTACTCGATACAACGTCAGTGACTTGCGACAATTCAGAGGTTTTCTCCGGGTACTGACTGCCACAATATAACTGAAATATTGTTGAAAGTGGCATTAAACACCAGACCCTAACCTTAAATCTTGACTATAATTGAACTTTGCTCTCTTTAATACTCAGAGCTCCAGATAATTTTCAAGTCCAAAGGGTCATTACCCCCAACTTTTGAAAATGACGGGTATTTGCATATTTCCTTTGCACTGTTGTACTCTCTACTTCAGAAAAGATTACTTACATGTACACTTTTCAAACTATGTTTGACACAAGTGTTATTCAATAAACGTAGGATGCAAGTGAAATGTATATCTCTGTTTAATTTGACACGATTGTGTCGTGTTTATTAATAAAATGTTGTAAATATTTTGTTTTTTGCTCATCGACTTTTCACAGCCGTTTTGATAGTGTCATCAATGATTTCTTTAACTATCCTGTCACTAGACACAGATGAAACTGTCAGGAACTTAAGTATATAATTTTTCGTATTGCTCTTGCACTTAGTAGCACACTTATTCATGTTCTAGCTCATTTTCAACGAACGTGTTCCCAAATATACCTTCGTTTTAGTTCTTACTTATTACGTAAACCGCATTTATTTGTAATATTGACCGCGATTGGATGATTTATCGTAAACATCCAATCAGATCTCTTTTGACATCGAAAGGCAAACATTCGGTACCCCTCGGATGTATACGCTCTCTCCTTCGAAAAGTATAAAGGGAAGTAATTACGGGGAATTTCTCAGACAAAAATGTATTGTTATGTACACGACTGTACAAGTATGCTCCAAATTTGGAAAGTGTGCATACACAATATGTATGCGTAATGACTAATGTGTACACTTTGATCTGATAATACATGTGTTTTTACTCGTTTTCATAGCGTAAAAAACGCAAATACGCAGCTTATCTGGAGCTCTGATACTGATAATTAATTATCTTTTATAACCAAAAAAATCTTCAGTTCCTTTAGTGATATCAATGATATTCGTGGTCGTGATGGTATGGTTATTGGAGTTACAACTACCTGTGTAATCTATCACCACTAAAGTTGAGAGTTCATGGCGAGGTGAACTTGATACAACATTATGTGATAAAGTTTGTCAGTGACTCTCAGCAGGTTGGTGGTTTTCTCCGGGTACTCCTGTTTCCTCCACCAATAGAACTGACTGCCACGATATAACTAAAATATTGTTAAAAGTGGCACCAAAAACCAACCAAACCAAACCAATTATTTTTCTTCGCAGGGAACAACAATCACCTACAAAGTCAGGAGATGTTGACACCACTTACCAACCAACCACGTAAGTCTGATATTTATGTTAATGTAAGTAAATAAGTCGGCAAAGAAGGGGAGATAATTTATAGAAAAAAAATATATTTGAAAAATCAATGACAAAATAAAATCTTGCAATGAATAAAAGAGAATGGAGGAAATAGTGTTGTAGTGATAAGTTTTCAATGTTAGGAAATAAACGTAAGAGAAAACCGAAGGGCAATCAAGAATGGACAATCCAGAAAAACTGACAACAATGTACACAAGACACAGGACAAAGACAAACAAAACAAAAAACACAACACAGAAATCCAAAAAGACAAGCAACACGGGCCCCACCAAAAACACAACACAGAAATCCAAAAAGACAAGCAACACGGTCCCCATCAAAAACACAACACAGAAATCCAAAAAGACAAGCAACACGGTCCCCATCAAAAACACAACACAGAAATCCAAAAAGACAAGCAACACGGGCCCTACCAAAAACGGAACACCACTATACACAAACAAACACAAATAATGTCAGTGTTCCAGCTAGGAATTGAAAATGGAGGGGCACGACTTTGGAAAAAGGGCACGTCAAAAACTATGAAAAAGGGCAATATAGTTATTTTCAGTTACTTACTATTAAAAAATCTTTCAGCACTACATTTTCAGCTCTTTGCATCAATGCATCTACATGACTCATTGTTTATATATATTTTATTACATATGTACAGAAATGCAGTTAAAATCTGAAGATCAATAAAAAGACATGTGCTAAAAAGAATATTAGTGTTATGAATGTTCCAGATACAATTTTAACTAAGTCTTCTGTTTTTGTGTTTAAACAAGGCATGTACTCATCAATGATGGAATTAAAAAGTGTCTTATCACAGTTGTACTTAATGTTCAAAATTTTGGAAAGTGTCTCAGTTTTAATGTTAGCTCCGTGGCTGGTTTTGATTAAGGCAACTTGAGAGAAAATTCTCTCCACTTCTGCAGTGCTCAAAGGCTGTATGACAGCAATGCTGTACAGGTTGGAGACAAGTGGATACATTGAAGAAAGATTCTTGTCTTTGTGATCTGAAATAGTTCATTCAAGTGAGTTAAGGATCTGTTGTCAGAGGAGGACAAAATCTGTATAAATTCCTGCCACTGAATGGGCTGAGTCCATGTCAAAATATGTAGCTAAGGCCTCCATTTCAGTATAACCATACATACACTCAATCAAATCAGTTCCTATGAGATCAAGTATTGCTAACTGATCAATAATATCAGCATCCTCAAACCTTGACTGAATGTTGCTAATCAAAGTGTTTAAAAAAGGCTCTCTAATATTGTTGTCAAAGTTGTCAGGGATAATAGGGTCTACAATGCCACAGTCTGGATGCAACTGATCCTCTTTCAGGGGTTTCAAAGTTTTTTATAATAGGAGGTACTTCTTAAATTTTAGGAGGTACCTAAAAAATTAGGCTGAGGGCCGTAAGGGATCCAGGGGGCATAAGCTCCTGAAATCTAGCAATTTGTGGACCAAAAAATGTACTTCAGAGACTGCAAAACATTAAGTGTTTTTGAAAGAAAAATCCCATTAACTTTAGAGTTCAGATTTCACCAAGAGTGAAGACCATGCATAATGCCTGGATTTTTCCCCCCAATTTCTTTATTGAATATTTCAGTTTACAGACTTCAGCCAAGATTATTCATAGATAGTCCGCCATATCTTAAAAAAAACCATAAAGAGCTACGGTTCCGCAGCTAGGCTTGACCAAGCCATTGTTATCAAAGCTTAAACTTCTCAAAATTCTTTTGTTGGCTTTGTCCTTTTCTTTTTCACAATACCTTGGCTTGTGTGTTTTTTTTACTTTATTACCAGTAATTAAACTCATCAAAGACCATTGGCACGATCAAGACATATAAGTGTCATAATTAATGAAACATATAAATTTAATTTGCAATCATCAATCTTTAATAAAATTGATAATTTTAATAGATCAATACAAATATAATTAAACAAAAACAATATATATTGTTACTTTCACAACTTATGTGCAAAAAAAATGTTCGAACAAAAACGATTCGCGGGAAGACATTTATTAACATTTGAATCACAAAAGTTAAATTATTTTGGGGAAAAAAGTGGGGCCGGCGTTTTGACATTACAATGGAATTCGTATTTGAGCCATGTCCGGTCCTTTTTCAAGATTTCTAGTAATTTTCAATCCCTTATCTCCTTGTACCCCCCTTTCAAAAATGTTTTTCAGCACACTTTCATTTCTGTGAACAACCGCGGTAGGGCCCCGTCAAAATATTAAGGTGTCAAACCACTAATTAATTTCATTAAGGTTTTCTACTTAATTTGTGTTTTTTCGAGCCTACCTGGTCATTTTATCTTAAGTTTAACCTTTCCAAGACCATATATTTTCTGAAACGTACATGATTCCTCTACGTTCTGTCAAAATATCAGGGCATGTTTAAAATCTTGCAGTGAAATGCCATGCTACGGAAAACACCTACTCTAAAAATAGCTCGGTCATCCCCAAGAAATTCAGTATTTATAGGTCATGCATCAAATCCTCCATAGAGGTATTCAAATAAAAGTAAATCCATCAAATTTGGGCTCAAAATAATCCCTATTTATTTAACTTCAATTATCAATTTTAATTAGTACATTCCATTCAGTAGTTTTCACAATACTACAAAGTGAAAGGAACTTTTTTCTTGAAAAGGGACTACTTTCATATATGTTCTTAGCTCTGATTGGTGAATTAGTGGTTTGACACCTGTTATTAAATTAGCCATAGGTTTTTATTTTTTAATACCGGAAGTTAAACAATATGGACAGAGTTAAGCAACAAGACAGTACGCCCCAGAATGATTTGACCCTGGGTTTTAAATGGATAAAAAAAATCGCACAAAATATTGTGTAGTCATATATTCATAATACATAATGATCATACTTATATTACTGAAGATTACACTAAACTGTGTTTGAACATAATTTGTAATCGGTCATTTTTTATTTTGAAATGATGTTAGCTTTGTTCCGGTCCGAGTTTTACACAAGGATGAAAAGATATTGGGGCGAAAACATATCTATTTACCGCATGCGCAAACTGCTATTTACGATTCTAAGGTAAAGTTATTTTTAAAACAGGGAATATCCCATCAACTAGGTCGTGACGCAGTTGTTCGATTTGAATGCGAGAATTCAGCAATTGACGTGTTCATTAATTTTTTATGAAAAATATTCCACAAGCCTATCGTACTTGTGGTTTTGACCACTGCTAATTTTGGGGGGTTCAGTAATTTCTGCCGGTACTATACACGATCTCAGACGGGTAAAAGTACCGGGTACAGGCCCACTTTGAATCCCCTGCTCTTTTTGTAGCCATGGCCCATTTACTGTTTTTCTACAGGTAAGAATTTTCACTGTTTTTTCCAGACTTGTTTTAATGTTTCCAAGATGAACATCCCTTTTCTGAAATACCAGTGATAAACTACAGACATGTGGTATTTATGTTGATCACTATCTTGATGGGATTGAACTTTATCTTTACACAATAGTTTATAGCCCACATTAGACCACGTCTGACTACCATTGCTTCCATGCGATTGGTGTTTCCTACACAGACAGCAAAGCATAACGTCTTGAGAGTTGCCATCCACATCAACCTCAGTATCAAAGTACAGCCAAGAATACTGTTTAAGCCACTCTTTATTCAAACCAACTCTATGTTTCCCACTTGGATGTTTTTTGCAAAAAGTAAGAGGACTCTGAGGTTCTTTCTCAACGATGTCATGTTCAGTCTGAGTACATGTTAATGTCTGATTTGGGGGAGGTGTTGAAATTCCACTGGAATCAGGTAGACTTTCAGAAGACTGCTGGTCACTACTGAAAAAATATTGTTGGGCATCATAAGAAATTTGAAAGCAGAAAATTTGTGAAATTCGAAAGGAATTTACTCATCAAATTGGCAAAAAATATTTTATTTTGATTTGCATTAGACATTTTCCATAACTTTATTAATTATAAATTATTCTCAAGTGACTGAAGTGTTTTTAGTAGGTCACTAGGTACTTCTACAGAATGTGGATATATTTAAAGGTACATTTGTATGTGCGAGATTTTAATAATTTTTAATAAATGTTTAAATGTTCGTGTTGTCCATCTGTCCATTTCGTAATTTACACGTTTGTCTGCCAGTCTCGTTCAGCTTGTCTCCCGTGGTTTGTCTGTCAATGAATCATGATTTTTGATCTCCGTCATACACATTTTTCTTCCTTGTTTTTTGTTTATATATATTTTTAGAAATGCCACTTAGATGCATAAAAATAGTAACAAAATCGGAATGTACAGAATCATAATTTTAAGTTATATGTACCTTGAACGTTGTTCATTGCCAGAAAAAAAAAGATGAAATTGGTGTACATGTTTTGGCAATTTTCTTCTTTTCACCTTCAAGCTGAGCCAACTTTCTCATCTTGGATAGCATGTTTGCATGTCTACGTTTGTCATAAGAATGAAAAATCTTAAAATAATTTGAGTTTATTTCGTGAAATATTGTTTAACGTTCAGAAAAAAAGAAATTTATGGACCTTAATCCAGAGCTTTGGGGTGAAATTTCTACATGGTCGGTTTTTTTTTACAATGACCTAAGGACATATTTCACTGATCAGGATTACAGAAGTCATAAACTGATCACTTGGTCAGGGCAGGAAATTACTAATTAGCTGACATAAGGTGATTGTTGTTAAAAGCATTGCACCTGTACACATTTAATTAGAAATTAATTGGACAAGTTTTGAGACAATGTCACGAGTGGACAACACAAGCGTACACGTTTGGGATTCATGTACGGCATGAAAAGGGCAGAGGGGTGTAAAATTTTGGGGGCAGGGTGCAGCACCCCTCTATTTTGGTCTAGCTGGAACACTGACTGTTATTAAGACATGAGCCTTCCTACAACTAACTGGAGGTAAAGACGAACTAAACATTGTTCTTGTGCACAAATCGTAGCGGACTTCACAACACAGAACTCAGAATATAAAGACATGTGGTAGGACAAAATGGTGGACATCACTATATGTAAACATACACAAAAACACAATATGACCTCCTACAAACAACTGAAGGTAAAGACGAACCAAACATTGCCTTAATTTTTTTTCTTGTCCAACGCATAAAACTAAAAAGATGAGCAACACGGACAGTCTGCACAATAGGGAAGATAATTAACAAACGAAATCCATAGTAAAATAAAATCTTCCAATGAATCAGAGAAGGATCTCAAATTAAAAATTTGGTCTGTTAGTACTAGCTTTAAGCTTAATTTATTACGGTTAACTGGAGTACTGGTCTTATTCAATATAAAATGATCTGTCCATTCGACTTGGACATTATGGGATCTTACTTTATGCCAATTTGTCGGTTCCACAGGTAATGCAATTTTTGTTCACCTTTGAATATCCACAGGAGTCGACGGTTTATACAACATTCTAACATGACGTCTTTCATTGACTATATGAATAATACAGTGATAAAACTCTTGATATATTTTAATTTGCACATGTGTATTGTCAAACAAATTATTAACATACATATTTGTAATTCCAAAGTGGTTTCATGTATTCATGCAAGACTGTACAAGAAGTTTGTACAACATTGAACATTTTTATAGCTTTAATAATACACAACTTTTCAATCTGATAAAAATCTTGAATTTGTGTAACATTTTGTAGTGGAGTCCATTTTTATGTTTTCTTTATTTGTTTTTCATTAACAGCTCCTGAGTTTTGGTGTACGATAACCTACTTTGAATTAGATCAGCAGGTTGGAGAGACGTTTAAAGTTCCTTACAGTTATTCAACAGTGAAAGTTGACGGATACACCGACCCGTCAAGTCTAGATAGATTCTGTCTCGGACAACTGTCAAATGTTCACAGAACGGAAACAAGTGAACGTGCTCGGTAAGTGATATACAGACTCAATCGAGTCTAGATAGATTCTGTCTCGGTTCACTGGACAGAAACAAGTGAACGTGCTTGGTAAGTGATATACAGACTCAATCGAGTCTAGATAGATTCTGTCTCGGTTCACTGGACAGAAACAAGTGAACGTGCTCGGTAAGTGATATACAGACTCAATCGAGTCTAGATAGATTCTGTCTCGGTTCACTGGACAGAAACAAGTGAACGTGCTCGGTAAGTGATATACAGACTCAATCGAGTCTAGATAGATTCTGTCTCGGTTCACTGGACAGAAACAAGTGAACGTGCTTGGTAAGTGATATACAGACTCAATCGAGTCTAGATAGATTCTGTCTCGGTTCACTGGACAGAAACAAGTGAACGTGCTCGGTAAGTGATATACAGACTCAATCGAGTCTAGATAGATTCTGTCTCGGTTCACTGGACAGAAACAAGTGAACGTGCTCAGTAAGTGATATACAGACTCAATCGAGACTAGATAGATTCTGTCTCGGTTCACTGGACAGAAACAAGTGAACATGCTCGGTAAGGCCATACAAAAAAAATGCCTAGGTTCTCAGGCTAATTTTGTAAAAAAAAAAAATGGATGAGGGAGGGAGGCTTTTTTTTTTCAGAAGTTTTCTTCCTTTTTTCGAAAAATTTCATCAAATCCACTACTGCAGCTATTGTGACTCTATCAAGGATGATCTGCTTTATATTATCAAACAATTTAAATGAAATGTACCTTCCAAATGCAGCAACTGCCTGAGCCACGTTGCATGACATAGCCACTGGATCGTTCTCAACCTTGGATCTAAAGATAGTAGCTGAAACGGAGCATTTGTCATATTTTTAGGGGAAGGTCCATCCATCTGGGGCAGATTGTCCATTCTCGGTGGAGTTATACAATTCTGTGAACGTACATGACGTTGAAAAGACGAAGATAATGCTCCATGGCATCAAAACTACTCGAATGAGCAATTTGGCAAGAAATAAGTGCCATGCTTTTGCTGATCAACGTTAAATAACACCCCGTTTGAAATACAATAGTTATTTTCACCTTTCTATCAAGTGCGCATATGACTCCATTGACTAATTCATAAATACTAAGTCGGTTACGGGCCAGACACGAAAAAATTCCGGATTTTGACCGTAATAAAAATCGTCGACACTGGGGTTTTGCGAGTGTTTTAGGGGACGCAGCAGGGCCTGAGAACCTAGTATGATTTTTTTCATAGCCTAAGTGATATACAGACTCAATCAAGTCTTAGATAGATTCTGTCCTGGTTCTCTGAACAGAAAACCAGACTATAAAATTGGTATTTGTTGCTTCTCCGCTAAGCATGCAGCATTAAGGAGAATGAACAAAGACTGGTTGGCTCGGAATCAGAATAATGTGTCCGAGTGGAGCGACATGTCTATCCGCGGACTGTTGTTTCAGTGAGCTAGCACTATAAAAGTCCCAACTCAGCGTGTTGGTCTAGTACAAAGCGAACCTCATCATCATCACATTGAAAAATAACTTGTTCTCGCCATGATATAGCTGAAAAATTGCTGAATTGGCATTAAACAACAATCACTCGCTATTAAATGAGTATTAATTCCATTTTAAAATAAGGTGAATTTTTTTTGTAATTTTACAGATTACATATAGGTAAAGGGGTACAATTAGACTATCGTGGAGAAGGAGACGTGTGGATCAGATGTGTTAGTGATCACAGTGTGTTCGTTCAGAGTTACTACCTAGACCGTGAGGCAGGCCGTGCGCCAGGTGATGCTGTCCATAAAATTTATCCCAGTGCTTATATAAAGGTAATTTGACTCTGGAATTGCTTTTGGTACATGATTC
This sequence comes from Bathymodiolus brooksi, assembly GCA_963680875.1. Classification (NCBI taxonomy): domain Eukaryota; kingdom Metazoa; phylum Mollusca; class Bivalvia; order Mytilida; family Modiolidae; genus Bathymodiolus; species Bathymodiolus brooksi. The sequence continues at coordinate 97,649,608 of OY804586.1, forward strand.
TCACTACGATGCAGTTTTTTGTACGACCTCAAATTTTGTTATGGGTCTGTTGTTGTCGTCTATTTGACCATTCTGTCTGTTAACAAAGCTCCTTGGAACAGAATAAAGGTTGGTATTGATTTGGGATATTGCAACCCTTCTTTTTTCCAAACAAGAGGCCCCAAGGTACATAGATGTGTGTTTTTGTTTTTATGTACTTGAAACGTTGTTCTTCTGAATTTTTTTTTTAATGAATTTCATTTTAAGAAAAATTCCTAATGTTTATTTAAAAAAAAGGAGAGAAATTAAAAATTTTAACTTTTTTATTTGTCATCCAATTTAGATAAAGATCTTTGTAATATGAACATCTTTTTAGGTTATTGATGGACGATAAAGAATTTAGCTATTTTATTTTTAAAAGGGCCTAAATTTAGAAATTTTGCGTATTTGGATTTTTATTTTTCATCCAATTTTGATGCAATTTTTTATCTTTGAAATGATTGTGCCAAGAGCTTACAGTAGTATCACTAGGGACATCAAAATCCTAATTTCCTTGGCTGTATATAAATTTCCGTCAGGAAGTTCTAATTATTCGTACTTTTCAACGGAGATTCCATGTGAAATGTAGGGATTAATACACAATAATGGAGATTAGATTCAAATCGAGAGATTATAACCTGTATCGGTAAATTATTACTTCGTAGTTCAATTTCATACTTTATTTGGCAGGATTTAATCGATAATCTTTATATATATATATATATATAGATGTTTGTACATTTATCGATTTTTTTACAGATGGGTACGTATATATATACGCGATCGAGTTGAGAAAAATTGGATGTTTGTTTTCATTTAGTTATGTATCGACAGCTATAGTGTATTTATGAATAAAATATGTTTAAAATGAAATAGTGTATTTATCGTTGGCAGAAATAAAAAAAACGAATTCGCAACAAATGAAAACGGAATACATATTTCGCCAAAGATCGAATCTGTATTAATGAATATATATATATATGCAATCAAGTATTCACGGCTGACAAAAAATAATAAACGTAATTTACACATTTCACCAAGATTGAGTTTAACAGCCAGTTTAATTTTCATGAATTAAATGATGGCGAACGAACCCGGGTAAATAATTCTAATTTACTTAAAAAATAAATTTATATTTTTTTCTTTCTTGCATATGTGTATAAATATCTTAATAAAATAAATACATTTACGGTGAGAAATTATTATACGTCATGATATCGTTATTTAGGTAAATACTTATTAGACAGATTTTTTTTAGAACCATTTTTGTCTTTTTTAGCTCACCTGACCCAAAGGGTCATGTGAGCTATTCTCATCACTTGGCGTCCGTCGTCGTCGTCCGTCGTCCGTCGTCCGTCGTAAACTTTTTCAAAAATCTTCTCCTCTGAAAGTACTAGACCAATGGAAACCAAACTTGGTCTGAATCATTACTAGGGTATCTAGTTTCAAAATTGTGTCCGGTGATGCCGTGCACCAACCAACATGGCCGCTGTTACTAAAAATAGAACATATGGTAAAATTGCAGGTTTTTGGTAATATCTCAAAAACCGTTAGTAATATCAAAAATCTGACATGGGGTAAAAATGATCAGCACATCAAGATCTACCTACCCTGCAATTTTGAAGTAAATCTGATTACCCATCTTGGAGTTATTGCCCTTTTTTCATCAAATTTGTAAAATTTTAATGCTTTTCGTCTTATATTTCAAAAACTATAAGAGATAAAGGTTAACTTTAAATTGCAAAAATGTGCGGCATATTAAGATCTACCTACCCTGCAATTTTGAAGTAAATCCCATTACTCATTTTGGAGTTATTTCCCTTTTTTCATCAAATTTTCAAAATTTTAATACTTTTCGTCCTTTATTTCAAAAACTATAACAGACAGATGGTAAGTTGAAACTGCAAACATGCTCAGCATGTCAAGATCTACCTACCCTGCAATTTTGAAGTAAATTTGATTACCCATCTTGGAGTTATTGCCCCTTTTTCATCAATTTTTTTTTTTCCTTTTAATACTTTTCGTCTTATATTTCAAAAACTATTTAGAGATAGATGTTAAGTTTATTGCAAAAATGTGCAGCATATCAAGATCTACCTACCCTGCAATTTTGAAGTAAATCCCATTACCCATTTTGACCGATTATGCAAATTAGAAAAAAGGGGGGATGAAATTAAAAAAAAATCTTCTCCTCTGAAACTACTGAACCAATCTCAACCAAACTTTGCTGAAATGATCCTTAGGTGGTCCCCTTTCAAAATTGTGTCCATTAGCCCCGTCCTGTATCCAAGATGGCCGCCATTACTAAAAATAGAAATTTCTTCAAATGGTCAAAACTGCTCTATTTTAAGCCAGAAAGTGCCCAAATTTGAACTGTATAAGCATAATGATGAACTTTTTAACATATATTACGGGATTTTTTTATGAACTTTGAACTTTTACCGATTTTGACCGATTATGAAATTTAAAAAAAGGGGGGATGAAATTAAAAAAAAAATCTTCTCCTCTGAAACTACTGAGCCAATCTCAACCAAACTTTGCTGAGATGATCCTTAGGTGGTCCCCTTTCAAAATTGTGTCCGTCAGCGCCGTCCTGTATCCAAGATGGCCACCATTACTAAAAATAGAAATTTCTTCAAATGGCCAAAACTGTTCTATTTTAAGCCAGAAAGTGCCCAAATTTGAACTGTATAAGCATAATGATGAGCTTTTTAACATATATTACGGATTTTTTATGAACTTTGAACTTTTACCGATTTTGACCAATTATGAAATTTAAAAAAAGGGGGGATGAAATTAAAAAAAAATCTTCTCCTCTGAAACTACTGAGCCAATTTCAACCAAACTTTGCTGAGATGATCCTTAGGTGGTCCCCTTTTAAAATTGTGTCCGTCAGCGCCGTCCTATATCCAAGATGGCCACCATTATTAAAAATAGAAATTTCTTCAAATGGCCAAAACTGCTCTATTTTAAACCAGAAAGTGCTCAAATTTGAACTGTATAAGCATAATGATGATCTTTTTAACATATATTACGGATTTTTTATGAACTTTGAACTTTTACTGATTTTGACCGATTATGCAAATTAGAAAAAGGGGGGATGGAATTAAAAAAAAATCTTCTCCTCTGAAACTACTGAGTCAATCTCAACCAAACTTTGCTGAAATGATCCTTAGGTGGTCCCCTTTCAAAATTGTGTCCGTCAGCGCCGTCCTGTATCCAAGATGGCCACCATTACTAAAAATAGAAATTTCTTCAAATGGCCAAAACTGCTCTATTTTAAGCCAGAAAGTGCCCAAATTTGAACTGTATAAGCATAATGATGAGCTTTTTAACACATATTACGGGATTTTTTATGAACTTTGAACTTTTACCGAGTTTGACCGATTATGCAAATTAGAAAAAAGGGGGGATGAAATTAAAAAAATCTTCTTCTCTGAAACTACAGAGCCAATCTCAACCAAACTTTGCTGAAATGATTCTTGGGTGGTCCTCTTCCAAAATTGTGTCCAGCATTTCAGAACACCGACCAAGATGGCCGCCACAGCCGAACTTAATTTAACATAGGACCCTATGGGAAATTCCCATAAAAATCTTTTTGTCTGAAACCATTTGCTCAATAAGAACAAAATTTTGATGAAATAGTCATTGAATGGTTCTCTTCCAAAAATGTGTCTGGCGGTTCGACCCTTCGATCAATTTTTATTTACCTGCAATTTTGAAGTAAATCCGATTACCCATCTTGGAGTTCTTGCCCTTTTTTCATCAAATTTATAAAAATGACGAAGGCTACAATTGTTAATTTTTTTTACCGAAGTTATCAAGTTTTATTGACTGATGTTATTATTATACCCAGGTGAGCTATACAGGCTCCTGGGAGCCTCTAGTAATTGATAACTGACCCAAGCTAAATAAATGAAATGTGACTTAATGTGTTAATTATATAAATCCTTGCCTTCTATAAATTTTAATTTCTTATCTTATTCTTATTCTTATTTAACAATATGGTCAGGTTGTTATTTTCATTGAATGGCATCTCGAAATAGATGGCTTCACAGTAGGGGCTCTTCCTGTATATTGGTTACATCCTGTATATTACAACTGACAGCTAATGCATGACAAACAATTTTAATCAGCCATCATTATCATAAAATACATTTTTTTAATTTTTATTTTGATGATGGCACCTAATTCCCATCACCTAATCCAAATTAGTATAGTAGAGGAGTACCGTATTTTTCGGACGATAAATCTAGATAAAAATGACGATTTTGTTTACAGTATACCTTTATTTTGCTGTAGGTTTATTTCTGAATAAGAAGACTTGTATCATCGATGTTTTTGGTGTTATTTTTTTTTAAATAAAGCAATAAAAGTATACTAAAAGGGGGTGCAATTCTGGGGAAAAAATATTCAACATCCGAAAAAATCAATATTCAATGATTGAAGTGTTAGCGAAAATCAGTTCAATGTTGTATTTTATAATAGAATATATACTATAAAAAATGTATCTTGTTGAAAAAAATCACAGAGTGGATCGATTTACAATATAAAATTATTATCTCAAAATATCTAAATATAGCTATAGCTTTCCCATCAAACACGAGCATGCGCATGTGGTTGTAGTAAAAAATGGCGGTTGCAATACATCTCACAGTAAGCGTGCAGAACAAGCCTTTTATACTAAATATACTGGAATATAATTTATATCGATTTCGTTACTTAATCGATATTTTATTGCAATAATTTATATGAGGCTATGGGTGTTTAAACGTCACTTTTCAACAATATTTCAGTTATATATTGACCTTTAAGCTACCTTTCCTGGCGCGAATATGGTGCAATGTAGAAATACACTAGGGTATTTACGTACCCGGACATTCTACACACCGGAAAGAAAGTACGCTTACAAATACACATCGATCACAAAATGTTTGACATGTTCACCTCGAGAAATGTAAAAAGAAATCTTTAAATATCCACTCTCACGTCCGACCAAATACTCTGAATGCACCCACGATGTCCGACCAAATAGTCGAAGTTAGAGGGTGTTGACTCTCAAATTTTTTGGACATTTCCTTGGAGTGAGTCGGACATTTTGGGAGAGATATGTCCGACCTGACCGGAGTGTACTGTACATGACGCGTTTTTGGAATTTTAGTTAACTGTAACGTTCATAAATAGAAAATGTCACTATGCAATTTTTTTGTAAAGTATAAGGCCTTGTTTTCTTGTTAAAATATTCTTATATTCTTAATAATTATATTGATATTATTTGGGGGGTGGGAGGGGGAATTGCCCCAAAGATATTTATACAGTTAGTCATGCCCAGAGGCCCCTTTCTCGGATGTCAACGTGCTGTTTTCACTACTGTCAAGGTATTAACTATGTTATGGGGGTGAAATACCAAAGTAATAAGAATTATATAATTTCCTGTCAGTCTGATATTTGTTTTCTCTTTTATTTTTTATTGTTAAGCCGTGTTTACACGATCAAAGTTTTCCATCAAAAACTTTGTCAAAGTTTTTGATGGAAAACTTTGATAAAGAACTGCCCTTTTTACAGGATCAAAGTTTTTGATGGGAATTGGCGGGAAATGCAAAGATAACATAAACATGGCTGACTTTGAGGAGTATGTTGCTTTGTATGAGTGCATTTTGTGCACTTTGATTTTAAGGCGAAGGCTGCGTAGACTTCGTGTTAGACCAAGGAGAATGTGGTCTAGAGCCTGGCTTCAAAGGAGGAGGACCAGAAGTTGCTATAACACTCTACTGCAAGAGCTGAGGGCTGAAGATATTGATGAATATAAAAATAGGAGAATGAGCAAAGAAACATTTAATATGCTCCTGGAAAAGGTCCGACCATATATCATGAGATCATTTACTAACTCATTTGTCCAGTTAAATTTTGACATTTTATTTGAACTTGTTTGTCTGTTGTTTCCGGCCATATTTACCATGTGCTTCTGTTTACACAATATCTTAATGATCTTGATTCCAAAAACCATTCTGATTGGTCAGTTCCCATCAAAGTCCATCAAAGTTTTTAGAAAAATAGGATGGAGTTCTATTCCATCAAAGTCCGTCAAAGTTTTTGATGCAGGTTTACATGGTCAAAAAACTTTGACAAAGTTTTTGATGGAAAACTTTGATCGTGTAAACTGGGCTTTACACATTACTTAATTTTGTAGTGGATTAAAAAAAAATTATTTTGCCTTTCAAATGTTTATTTCTTTGGGAAAGTATTTCTTTGTTTTGTCTTTCATTGTTTAAATCATGTTTTCTGTGCATTTCCTACAATCAAAACAATCTCTTGTTTTCTGTATAATATAATAAAATCATATTGATTTTTTTTCATTCATCGTACCAGTTTAAATTGATATGTCCAAATATACGACAGTACCAAAAACGGGTTTTTATAATTTGTTTATGTTACTACTTCTGGTACTGGTGATGTGTACATAATTCTCATCTTCGCATCATGTGATGTCTTTAGCAATCACCATTCCTATAATACCAGTGTTGCTGGCACCTCAAATAAACTCTCCTTGGCACCATATAGTTCTCTCCTTCATTACAGAAGTCCTAATAAACTGTGAGGTAGTTTTATCCTATAGAAGCTGCATGAAGGGAAAGGAAGAGCAGGTGGAGAACAAAAATGTGTTTGCTTACTTCTACCATAATTTTTTCTAACTAAAATATATACACACACACACACACACACATATATATATATATAATACATGTATATAATAATTTAATTCTTTGTAGGTCTATTGTTGACTAGGCTTCAAACCAGCTTATTTTCTGGAAATATGACAATTAAAACAACATTAACCTATAAAATGATAAAATTATTGGCAAGAAACAATTTGAAGCTCATTTTTCTAATGTGGAAACGTTACATTTATTTTAATTATAGATAATTAAGTGATAACAAAAATCATTTACTTTCATAAAACTTGATAAAAGTTACATAATTCATTGATAAGACTGCCAAACCTTACTAAGGATTAACAATTAACCTATAACATAATTGTTTTGTTAATGAACACAGTTATAAAAATGAACAATAAGAATAATAAACATAAAAAGTTGTATTAGAAACTGAATTAAAAAAAAAAAACATTAACAGAAATAATATAACACAAACTACAACAAAAAAAACTGAATGGAAGGTAACAAAATAACATAAAACAAACTATTTAATATTTTGATACCTTTTATTGAAATATCTGTAAAATAAAAGAAATATAAGCAGTTTCCCGAAAAAGCACTAAAGACAATTATACTTAAGATATTAAAAATAAAAAGCAAACATGGTTTTGAATAAACACATATAATTAATAGCTACAATAATGACACTATGTGATATACTTTAACTCACTTGATCGGGTCATGATCATTCTACCATATTTTGTCCGCGATTTCGTGCAGTACAAAAACCGGTAAAAAAAAACCACCGCCTAATATCCAAACAAACGCCAGGATTAATACAACATTCTTCATTATAACTTGATAGCATATATATATTCATTTAAATAGTCTGTTAAATTTAAAACTCGACCTGGGAGAAATGTGTATTCGGTTTTTATTTTCTGTCAACAGGCCGTCGATACATATACAGTATACATATACAGTATGCACCTGCAAAAATCAATAATTATATTCTGTTGTCTATACAAATGAAAGGGTTAGCAATTAACTTGTAAAAGAAATTGTTTTGTTAGTGAAAACAGTTGTTAGTACATGTACACTATACAGAAATAATGATAATTAAAGTTTAATGAAAAAAGAACTAAAAATTATAAGATAAAAACTAACTTGTGGTATAACACAAAACAAACGATTTTATATTTTGATACCTTTTCTTGAAATGTCTGTAAAAAAAAATATATACATATTAATGTACTGCAGCTAAAATATATAACTTACCTGTGTGCTATATATAGCTCTCGCAATCGATCAGTACACATGCAAACATGTACATGGCGTGATAATTATAACACCTGCGTGGTCAGGACAGAAGGAATTTTTATTTCAACATTCATCATTTATTTCATGAAAATTAAACCGGCTGTTAAACTCGATCTTGGTGAAATGTGTAAATTACGTTTATTATTTTTTGTCAGCCGTGAATGTATATATATTCATTAATACAGACTCGATCTTTGGCGAAATTTGTATTCCGTTTTCATTTGTTGCGAATTCGTTTTTTTTACTTCTGCCAACGGTAAATACACTATTTCATTTTAAACATATTTTATTCATAAATACACTATAGCTGTCGATACATAACTAAATGAAAACAAACATCCAATTTTTCTCAACTCGGATCGCGTATATATATACGTATCCATTCGTAAAAAATCGATAAATGTACAAACATATATATATATATATATAAAGATTATCGATTAAATCCTGCCAAATAAAGTATGAAACTGAACTACGAAGTAATAATTTATCGATACAGGTTATAATCTCTCGATGCATGTATAAATCTCTCGATTTGAATCTAATCTCCATTATTGTGTATTAATCCCTACATTTCACATGGAATCTCCGCTGAAAAGTACGAATAATTAGCACTTCCTGACGGAAATTTATATACAGCCAAGGAAATTAGGATTTTGATGTCCCTAGTGTATGTGGATGGATTTCCTTGATCTCTTACAGTTTCTAAAATAAACTCGACAAGTGCCAAATTCCAAAATTAGAATTTTCTTATTGTTATCTTATATTAATGGGGTTTTTTTTGGGGGCAAAAATTCCATACAGAAAATGGCTAAATGGGGTACAAATTCTGAAATTTTGCATATTTGGTATATAAACATGATTTATATTTTTCAACCAATTTTGACATGGTTGATATGATTATTTGATTGTTTAAAGGGCTTCATTTAGTATTCCAGCAGATTTCTTCTATTAGTTATGGTTTTCAAGTTAAACTTGATTGCAGTAAAATTGGTACAGAAGGAAAGCCATTTCAACTTGCTGTGGTCGTATCGTGCTGCACCCTGGAAGAGGAGACAACCCTAGCATGACACAGGAAATAGTTGTTATTATTAAAGATTTGGTTTGAGTTTATGGTATTTACCGCCACTTTCAACAATATTTCAGTTATATCGTGATGGTCAGTTTTATTGGTGAAGGAAACCAGAGTACCTGGAGAAAACCAGCGACCTGCCGCAAGTCACTGACAAACGTTATCACATAATGTTGTATCGAGTACACCTCGCCGTGAACGGGGTTCGAATTCACTACATCAGTGGTGATAGGTACTGATTGCACATGTAGTTGTAAATTCAACTACCATCCGATCACGACAGCCCCTTTGTTATTATTAAAGAATGAATACAAAGACTATAGATCATTAAAATGGACTTTTTTTTTCTTCTTTAGGTATTTGATATTCGTCAATGTCATCGCCAGATGCAACAACAAGCTGCCACGGCTCAGGCTGCTGCCGCTGCACAAGCGGCTGCTGTGGCAGGAAATGTACCCGGTCCTGCTTCAGTTGGTGGAATAGCTCCAGCTGTTGGTATGTGGCTTTTATATTATGTCAATAAAGAATTGAATTTGACGTGATCCAGTATTGAGTAATAGATTTCCCCAGAGGAAACAAACCCCTGTGAAATGAAGGTATTCAATCTAGAATAGTTCAATGTGGATTTCAAGAATTGGGCAAAAATTTGAGTGAGTGAATGATTGTTGTTTTAACACCAATTCAGCAATTTTTTTAGCTATATTATGGCGAGAACAAGTTAATTTTCAATGAGATGATGATGAGATCTGCTTTGTTCTAGACCAACACGCTGAGTTGGATTTTTATAGTGCTAGCTCAGTGAAACAACAGTCCGCGGGTAGACATGTCACTCCACTCAGACACATTTTCCTGATTCTGAGCCAAGCAGTCTTTGCTCTTTCTCCTTAATGCTGCGTGCTTAGTGGAGAAGCAACGAATACCAATTTTATAGTCTTTAGTTTGACCCGAACAGGACTCGAATCAACTATCTATCGCACTCGAGGCAAGCACGCTAACCATTACTCCACCGATGTGGTTCCTGTGAAATGAAAGAGAGATTCTGTGCCTACATTTTTGTGTCTTTCCCAAGCCTAGATCTTGTTATGTAAAGGAATTTCAGTTTTATTATTATCTAAGTTTGAAGGAATCTTAATGCTGCAGAGACTAGGTTAACGACTTTATTTACAAGAATTTCTGTTTATTTACACAGATGATCATGTGCTGTTATAAACTTTAATTGACCAACACTTAGGACATTAATTATGTCTGTCTGTTAGCAGTCTGACCATAAATTAGTTCCAGTATCAATAGTGTATAGAACTTTAATTACTGTGAAAAGTTAAATTTGCTTCAGTCTGGGGTTTGGCTCCAAAGTTTACAGGTCACAATTGTTATTAGATATTTGAAAGTATATTGGTGTTTTTTGGTGTTCATTATAGCCTCAACTAGTATAGTAACAATCTTGATTTCCAATGCCATATGTCATGGTCTTCTTTGTGTCCATTAATTTGAGTTGAGAATGTGAGGGGTGGTTGTTCGTTTTGCAATCTAATTAAAATTAGATGTTTGTTGTATTTTTTTTTCTTTTTTCTGTTTGACTTTGGCAATACACTAATATCTAATGATATTCTGTATGGAGTCATGTCAGAGTTCATTTTTTCAACTGACCAATCAGCATTGAGCCTACTAAATCTTTAGATATCTAAACTGAGAGCAGTTGTCTGATTGGACATGATACATCTGTTGCGAAAAGAATTTAAAATTGTGAATTTTTTTCAACGCCAAGTATTTTTATACCCCCGCTCCCCGAAGGGGGAGGGGGTATACTGTTTTACCTCTGTCTTTCTGTCCTTCCGTCCGTCCAAGATATTTTTCGTCGCATTTTTCTCAGTAACTGTTGATGGCAGAAATGTGATATTTGGTCACAAGCATCATATAGGTATACCATATTGTGGGTAGCGTTTTTGGACCCGTCAGATTCCTACTTCCTGTTTGCCGACTTTGTTGATTTTTATACACATTGAACATATATGCTCATTTTTCGTCGCATTTTTCTCAGCAACTATTGTTTGCAGAAATCTGATATTTGGTCACAAGCTTCATATAGGTACCCCATATCGTGGGAAGCGTTTTTGGACCCATCAGATTCCTACTTCCTGTTTGCCGATTTTGTTGATTTTTATACACATTGAACATATATGCACATTTTTCGTCGCATTTTTCTCAACAACTGTTGATGACAGGAATCTGATATTTGGTCACAAGCTTCATATAGGTACCCCATATTGCGGGAAGCATTTTTGGACCCATCAGATTCCTACTTCCTGTTTGCCGACTTAGTTGGTTTCTATGCACATTGAACATGTATGCACATTTTTTTGTCACATTTTTCTCAGCTACTATTGATGGCAGAGATCTGATATTTGGTCACAAGCTTCATATAGGTACCCCATATTGTGGGAAGCATTTTTTTTTTTTAATATAGTACTCTCTCTCATATATATAAGGCCACTCCCACCAAAGTCCATCACTTTAGGCCAGTTTTCATATGCACTGAGATAGTAAAATACTCCTAAATCCTCCACCTCAAGAGAGCCACCCATCTTATAATGCCATTTCACATTCAGAAGGGATGATTTTTTTTTTTTTTTTTTTATTGATTTTTTTTTTTAAAGAACTTAAAAGAAAAGGACTATTGTACAATCAAACCTTATTTCAAACGTGGATAAGTTATTTTGTTAGATGACTCGTAAATATGGTCTATCCTTGACAACTCGGGGCCATCATGTGCATGATTGTATGGTAGTTGGATTTACAAGTACATGTACCTGTGCAATCAGTGCCTATCACCACAAAAGGTTTGAGTTTGAATCCCGCTCATTTAGAGGTGTACTTGATACAAATTTTTGTGATACAGTTTGTTAGTGACTTGTGGCAGGTTGGCGGTTTCCTCCACCAATAAAACTGCCTCCACGATATAACTGAAATATTGTTGATGTACTGTTAAGCACCATAACCCTAACTCTGACCTTTGACTGACAACTCAAATTCGCCTAATATGAAGTATATATCTATAGATCCTTTCGACGTCAACCGTATATGTTAAAGCAATTTGTTTTTGTTACAGGTCTTAGTGCAGCGGCTGGTATCGGTGTGGATGACTTACGACGGTTGTGCATTTTACGTTTGAGTTTCGTCAAGGGATGGGGACCTGATTACCCAAGACACAGCATTAAAGAGACTCCATGTTGGATTGAAGTTCAGCTGCATAGACCATTACAACTTCTTGATGAAGTTCTACAGACCATGCCCCTTAGTGATCCCCGTCCCCGGGGAATCTTTTTAGGGTGAATTACACTCACACCATTAACTGGAGGATAGATCTTTTCAGGTTAAACTCAATTGAAACCAAATATTGTTTTTTTTAAGTGTTTGTTGACGCTGTATTTACAGACTGTGCAGTAAAATGTTGTTTTTGTAGCTTTTTTGTGGTAAAACAATTTAGTGCAGTCTGCGCCAAAAAACACTAGCCCTATTGCTATGCCACGCAGTCTAGTAAAAATTGGTTTGGACTAGTAAAAATTGCATCAAATTTGCTTAATTAAATAGAAATTTGTATTTTGAAATGCTGTTTGGGCTAGTTTGTTAAAATGTTTTTGGCACAGACTGTAATAGTGCTGTTCATTCAAGTAGTCTTCGTAACACTTCATAGGTTTTCATCAAACAATGTGAAGAGTTAAAACTTAAATGTCAAATGTCACTCGTTGCACAATTCATGTCGAAAATTTTTATGAGAAACAAGAGTACATATTTGAAGAAATAGACCATAATATATTTTCAATTCCGTCTTTCATCAGACTGAGTATCGGGTATCTTGAATCCATACTTGAAGAAAGAGAATACAATTATTTTTTTTATTTGGTCAGTATTACAAGGCATTGGTTGTACAATGTTCCATCACCAAATAAGGAGTCGGTCAAATAGAAATGGCATTTTTGTGCCATCATCACAAGGTTTATTTCCTACGATTTCAAACCAATATGTGAACAAAATTGTTTATTTGTGACTTAAAATATATATAGGTTACTTTAATCAATCTGATCAGTGTTATTACCGATATTCTTGAGAAGAAAAAAAATAAGTGTTTTTGCCGATATTCTTGAAGAAGAAGAAAAATCAGTGTATTTGCCAATATTCTTTAATAAAATCGAATCAATGTTTTTACCGATATTCTTGTGAGAGAAAAAATATGCTGTGTTTTTGTCTATATAAAAAAAATCTATTCATTTTTATATATTCTTTTTTAAATAAATTGGATCAATTTTTTTGCTGATCTTCTTAAAAAAAATATTTTATATTATTCCTGAATAAGAGTAATAGGACTAAAAATTCAAACCAACTAAATCCTAATCCCTCCCCTACCAAACATATCATATCGGTCATTTCAAATTCCATTATAAAAGCTTTTTTTTTTCGTGATTTTATATAATTATCAAACAAAGGAATCGTAAACATAGTTGTCTTAACAAAGACTATTTTTGTCTTAAATCACAAATTTTTAACATTGATATAAATTTAGTTGTCCAAACAAAATCTATTTTCGTCCTAAATCACAAATTTTTAACACTGATGTAAATTTAGTTGTCAAAACAAAAACTATTTTCATCCTAAATCACAAATTTTTAACACTGATGTAAATTTAGTTGTCAAAACAAAATCTATTTTCGTCCTAAATCACAAATTTTTAACACTGATGTAAATTTAGTTGTCAAAACAAAATCTATTTTCGTCCTAAATCACAAATTGTTAACACTGATGTATCAAATAGGTCACAAGCTTGTTCTGAAGCAAAAATTTGTATCATTTTATTTTATAAAAGTCATTTAATGTTTAAATGGTTTCTTCCTTTCGTATACAAAAGGACGAAGAATGACGTATAACCGGTAATTTCTGCGGTCAACTCGGGACGGACCGCAGAAATTAAAATAGCAGAATATTATATGTTGGAGAAACAATTTGTTGCTTCCTGTAACGCAAACAAAAATTTTCGGCTGCAAGATTTTCAGAAAAGGGAACAGCAGAAAATAAATGTCTTCTTTTAAGTCCAAAACCGCAGAAATTACTGGTAATTGATATTACATCAAGAAGATAGAAGGTTAAAGTTTATTCGACATGTATCTATGTCAACTTCAAATTATTTTTCTTCTGACTTTTTGTCAGTCAGAGATACTATATACAAAAAAAATGATAATCTATTTTTATCTATTGATGATTTGTACATTTTCCCTTTGATCTTTACATGCAATAATATCTATTATCAAGCAACTAGTGTGATATTAACACAATATCGCTGTTTTCTAATGTGACATTATAATGATGTCCTCTCACCAAGTCCTTGATAAGCATACTATCGTTATGCTTTGCCCGAAATGGACTTCTCATCACGTCTCATATTTCAGGCTTCGTCATCAATGCAATATTGCTCTGAGAAATCCATTCTCGCAAAATATCTCGAAAGATAGTATATAAATTCCAACAATTCCTCGAAAAATATGTTAATAAGGAATTTGATATCATATTATAATTCCATTGTTATAGATTTTTATCATTGTATATAATTCATTGTTATTATATTTTTTTTTTACATTTTGTAAAAAAAGATCACAATGTGGTTGTTTTTAATGTTGATCATTATATATTGTCTAAATAAGTAGTATACGACACACAAACTGTCCTCGTTGTCTAAATAAGTAGTATACGATGCACAAACTGTCCTCGTTGTCTAAATAAGTAGTATACGACACACAAACTGTCCTCGTTGTCTAAATAAGTAGTATACGACACACAAACTGTCCTCGTTGTCTAAATAAGTGGTATACGACACACAAACTGTCCTCGTTGTCTAAATAAGTAGTATACGACACACAAACTGTCCTTGTCTAAATAAGTAGTATACGACACACAAACTGTCCTCGTTGTCTAAATAAGTGGTATACGATGCACAAACTGTCCATATTGTCTAAATAAGTAGTATGTCCATGAACCAATTTGTTGTAGATATTTTCCATGTGTTGACCATGAAAAATTATTAATAATCGTACTTTGTTTTTAACTAGATACATGAGACACAATTTATGAATATTTTTTTCTGAGGTGCTTTAATGGATTCAAGTGAGGTACTGTAAGGGATTTTTTTACGTATGGTATCAGTGCTTTTATGGATTCAACTCAGCTGGGGTTCTTTAAGGGATTTTTAGCATGTTGATCATGGAAAGTGATTATATTGTCAAGAAAAATACTTCAAAACACTTGATATGTTGTTTGTTTAGAGATTTTTAAGGGCATGTTGATCATGAAAAGTAGTAACTGTATTGTTTAACAAGTAGTATACAAGGCACATAATGTTCTTTATATTTTGCAGACCATTGAGAATATAATATGGTTAGTAAAGTTTATTATAGCTATTAGCTCTAGATAACCAAAACTATCTTTGATTTCCTACATTGGAAGGCTCAGCCCACTGAGCCTTTAGTTTTCTTGTTTTTCCCCATGTTAATCTGACCTTTTAAATTTATTTGACATTGCAGGATAAACATAATTTATATAGATTGTCACTGACTAAGATTTAATTGTACGTTGCACGGAACGGGGTTGACAAATGTTTAGCAATCTTCACATTTCTTCCTGTTGTAAGCTTCACTTTCAGTCATATAAATTTTAGAGTTAGGGTTATGTTGTTTAATGCCACTTTCAACAATATTTCAGTTATATCGTGACTTAGTTTTATTGGTGGAGGAAAACGGAGTACCCAGAGAAAACCACTGACCTGTCTGAAGTCACTGACAAACTTTATCACATAATGTTGAATTGAGTATACCTCACTATGAGCGGGATTCAGACTCACAACTTTAGTGGTGATAGGCACTGAATTCATAGGTAGTTGTGAATCCAACTATCATATGATCACGACCACAATGACCCCTTCAGTCAAATAAATTTTATATACTCCCAAGACTTTATTTTTCATCTATTGAGATGTGGACATTGATAGCATCTTACATTGGGGGTCGTGATCGTATGGTAGTTGGATTTACAACTACCTGTGTAATTGATGCCATCACCACAGATGTTGTAAGTTTGAATCCCATTCAGGGCAAGGTGTACTGATACATTAGTATGTGATAAAAGTTTGTCAGTGGTTTTCTCCGGGTTCTCTGATTTCCTCAATCAATAAAACTGACACGCCACGATATAGCTGAAATATTGTTGATAATGGCATTAAACACCATAACCCTAACCTATACTCCAAGACATTTTTTTCATCTATTATGATGTGGACATTGATAATGTCTTGCACTGTATTTTTAACGAAATTCGATAAAAAAATATATGGTTGTCGAGAATGCTTTGTCACTTCAGCTTGAATGTTAAGCTTGCTTCATGAGATATCACTACAAACGTTTTCTTAACTGCTGCATGATAATCAAATATAATCAAACGTTTAAAATGTCCGAAAATCTATCAGTATTTTTGTCTGTCTGATTCATATATTTTTCATTGGGTAAATATTATATATCATGTAAAATTTAAGCTTTTCTTACTAATTTTAGGTTTAATTGTTCAATGTGTACCTGATGAAGATTATTCCAGAAACACGTCGTGGTCACTAAATTTGATACCTACATTTTTATTAGATAGAAACTTGTCAGATACATACATGATATACGTGAAATAGAGTTTTCATTATTACTTAACATTAATTGATTCCTTCCTACGTTTTACCGGTGATATCGTTCTGTATATTAATATAAACAGTTTAGGTTAACTTGTGTTGGCATAACAATATTTCAGTTAAATCGTGGCGGTCAGTTTTATTGGTTGAGAAAACCGTTGATCCGGAAAATGCAGAGTGTAAGAATTCATTGACACAGTTGGTAAATCAAACATAATTTGATTTTGATGGATGGTCAAACCTGCCCATGCAGTCACCTGTATTGAAAGGTCACCCTTTTCTTGTCCAGTCATAGACAATTTCATATGAATGGAACCTCTTTTAAGAGGTCACCTGTCTTACATTGAGAAATTGAAACTGGCACCTTGATAGAAAGTGATTTGTTATATACAGGTGCTCTTTAAGGCAGGCTTGACTATTTGGTTATTTATATTTTCTTTATTAAAGAATTTGAAATTGACAATTCAAAGTTCAATAATTAGGTTGTAATATGTTTATACACTTGTTACATTGTACTCTGTAGTATTTAAGTGATGTTTTTGGTGCTAGAATCTTATATCATTGTAAGAAGGTACAGTCAAACCTGTACATGTGGTCACCTCTATTAAGCAGTCACCTGTATTTAAAGGTCATCTTTTCTTAAAAAGAGGTTCAGTTCATATAACCTCCACGATATAACTGAAATATTGTTGAAAGTGGCGTTAAACACCAAAACCCAAGCCTAATGAAATTTTCTATCACAGGACAAGAAAGGTGACCTTTTAATATGGGTGACTGCTTAATAAAGGTGACCATATGGGGAAGGTTTGATTGTACACGTACAATGTACGAATTGTTTAGAGTTCTATCTAAATGTGTACCACATTTTATTTATGATTACTTTACTTATTTAATGTTTTTTAATGCATAGTAAATATTTGTTTAAAAAAAATCATAATTTGTAGAGATGTTCTTCAGTAAAAGTTACCATCTATGGAAAACATGATCAATTTTTGTTTATTTCACTGTTGAAAAAAAAATTGAAGATTTTTGAAAATTATATTCATTCTCTAGGATGACACTTTATCAGCAGGTATACACAAAAGCCACAAGCTGATTTTTGAAATATTTAAGAAATGAGTTTTGAAAATGTAATTGAATTAAAGGGTCACTGTGAATATCACATGATAAAGGAATGTAAATTGTTAATTCTAATGTAGTTGTTTAATATTCCTGGTTTGTGATTGGACAATGCTGTAATTTTCAAGGTATAAATTCAACGGTTGAAGTATCGAGATATTTTTAGAATTTTAGCTGATTACTGCTTACGTCATCTTGTCAATGATGTGGCAATGCACATCTATATACACATGATCACATTAGAATGGAGATAACTGTATTGCATTTGAAAATTTCAGGGCATCAATAGTCGATTTAATGGTCGCAAAATTTATATATGCATTTACTGGCTCTGCTATCACGTCGCCAGTAAACTCAATTTGCGACCATCAAATCTCCAATTGATGCCATGAAATTTTCAAATACAATACAGTTATCTCCTAATTGTTATATTTAAAAAATGTCACGATAAATGTACGATAGATGATTTAATGTTCTGTTTTATGTACTTAGTGTTATATAAGGTTTTTTATTAGTTATCAGACTCGTAATTATGAAAAGATCATGTTTTGTATTTTTTTTAATAAAAGAAAATGAATCAGTATTGTCACAAAGAATATTGTGCTACCATGTATAATGAATATCATTGTACATTGTATGTCCTGTTTAGGGAGCGACCAGGTTAATGTTTAGGTTAGGGGGAGGAGTGCTTTAAAAAAAATAGTTTTAAGCAATTTTCCTTTGCCAGATTTTATTGAAAAACAATTACTTGACCTAAAAATAAATAATTTGTTTTCAATAAGAAATTTTTGTAAAATTTGAAAAAAAGTTGACTGATTTTTCATGTCCCCCAAAAAAATAATAAACCCCATCCCATAAAAGTTAAATGGTTGGTCCCTTAGTTTGGTTGGAAAATAGTGAAAGTTTTGTCTGTTGTCTACTTCACATGGTGTAATAGTGGGTTGAAGCGTCTTTCTTCACTCAGTGTAATAGTCCACGGTTTAAGTGTCTCCAACTGTATGTTTATTGTTGTGTTTGATCTCAGGATTGTACAGTGAAATTTTCAGTTTATACAGGATTCTACTTTATTGAGGGTTTGGATTATACAGGATTCTACTTTATTGAGGGTTCAGTTTATACAGGATTCTACTTTATTGAGGGTTCAGTTTATACAGGATTCTACTTTATTGAGGGTTCAGTTTATACAGGATTCTACTTTATTGAGGGTTCAGTTTATACAGGATTCTACTTTATTGAGGGTTCAGTTTATACAGGATTCTACTTTATTGAGGGTTCAGTTTATACAGGATTCTACTTTATTGAGGGTTCAGTTTATACAGGATTCTACTTTATTGAGGGTTCAGTTTATACAGGATTCTACTTTATTGAGGGTTCAGTTTATACAGGATTCTACTTTATTGAGGGTTCAGTTTATACAGGATTCTACTTTATTGAGGGTTCAGTTTATACAGGATTCTACTTTATTGAGGGTTTGGTTTATACAGGATTCTACTTTATTGAGGGTTCAGTTTATACAGGATTCTACTTTATTGAGGGTTCAGTTTATACAGGATTCTACTTTATTGAGGGTTCAGTTTATACAGGATTCTACTTTATTGAGGGTTCAGTTTATACAGGATTCTACTTTATTGAGGGTTTGGTTTTGACAGGTTTCACTATAAATTATGAAATAATAGTCTGGAAAATTAAATTTGAATGCCAAACTGATGCAATGTAAAGAGAAGAATAAACCGAAATGTCAAAACTGAGACACAAATTTATTTTCTGTAACCCATGGTTACCTACACTTGTTCCTCCTCTATTTTACCCCTGGGTCAACTTATCGTCTGTACCCCATGATTACCCAAGGCCCCCCTCAATTTCCTTTTAACTTTGTGTCCAGAGATTTTTACGTATGAGCAAGGCAAGGTGAACTTTTGGCGTCCATCGTCTATTAGCTTTCACATTTTAATATTCTCCTCTGAAACCGCAAAGCCAATTGATCTGAAATTTGGTAGGAAGCATCTATAGGAGGTCCTCTATAAAGACTGCTCATTTCGTCCCGATCCATTAACAAACATGGCTACCACCGAAACTTGGTAGGAATCATCTATGGAATGTCCTCTATGAAGATTGCTCATTTCTTCCCGATCGGTTAGCAAACATGGCTACCACCAAAACTTGGTAGGAAGCATCTATGGAATGACCTCTATGAAGATTGCTCATTTCGTCCCGATCGATTTGCAAACATGGCCACCACATGCAATTCTTGTTTCTGATTGGTTGATTTCTAAAACATCTTCTCCTTTGAAACTGCTTAGCCATATGAACCGACACTTGGTAGGAAGCATCTACATGTATGGAAGGTTCTGTATTAAGTTTCCTCAAAGCAGAATGAAAGGTGAGCAACACAGGCTCGGTCCACTGAGCCTCTAGTATTATTAGCCGAAAGTCGAAAATTTTTGAATGACTTGTTACCGTTTTCCTACTTTTTCATTGTGTATGGCTTCCATGGTATTACTATAATTCTTAATAATAATGAACAATAAGACGGCATCTTAAAAAAAAAATGTTAGAAGTCGAACGTTTTTGATTGACTTGTGACCGTTTTCCTACTTTTTTCCATTTTTATTTGGTTTCCATGGTGACCGTTTTCCTACTTTTTTCATTTTTGTATGGCTTCCATGGTATTCCTATGATTGTGAGTTATAACAAACTTTGTTCACATTAAGACAGTATTTTTTTAAATTATTAGAAGTCAAACGTTTTTGATTGACTTGTGACTGTTTTCTTACTTTTTTCATTTTTATTTGGTTTCCATGGTGACCGTTTTCCTACTTTTTCATTTTTATTTGGTTTCCATGGTGTCTGTTTTCCTACTTTTTCATTTTTGTATGGTTTCCATGCTATTCCTATAATTTTATTAATTATGTTAATTAATTTGTTAGGACATATTACTTACTGTTATTATTTGTTATATCATGTAATTAATACATTGCCAAAAAAAAAAAACAACAAGAAATCAAAGTCAGTATTGTACACTTGATGTTACTAGACCATGTACATTGTGTATATGTATCAGAATAAAATATAAAACATAATACTTCTTGTCTTTTTTTATCTTGATAAACTTTATTTAGAGGTCACCTTTAAAGTGCTCTTATAAGACAAGTAAATAGATTTCCATATATATATATATACAAATGGGCAGGTTGGTCGAAACTTTTGGTATATTTTATATGGGTTTGGGCGACATTTTTATTTGGGCGAAAAAAATCGTTTCGCCCTAAATTTCAAAGTCATTTAATAACAATTTATGTGTGTTTAATAGCTTATAGGAAGCGGTTGGTAGTAGAGGGGATAGTAATCTAGTACATAATTTCTATTTAGCTAGATATTTTCAGCCATTACTGAGATTTTTCAACTTAAAGTCAAATCGTGTTATATATTAGCCTTACTCAAAAGATGCTTGTTGTGGATAAAGCTACAAAACCGCAAATATATTTCTTATTTGGATAATATATTTTGCTGAAAATAATACTACACGTAAAGCGTGTTTCCCCCTAATTTTCTGTGGTATTCCAAGCAGTGTAATTTTCTTTATCTATTTGTGAATACAATTATTCGTTTTTAACACGAAACATAACGTTTTTAGTAGAGGTATCAATTACACTTGAATTTGATTTGCTGAGAAAGGATAATTGACACATGACGTGGTCATACTATATATGGCTATTGTAAATAATAACAACTAAAGCGTAAATACATACTAGTGACCTGGTTTAAGTTGCATACCATAGTAAAATATACATACAACTAATAGTATGCATTACGTAACCATGCTAATATTTTGTTTAACGATAAGACACAACAATAAAGGTGCAGTCAGTGTAATTATTTATCAAGGCTATATTACAGTAATTTGACATTGATAGACATTCACGCAGAGTAAGCGATATGGGAATAATATTAACTTCAGGGGCGGATCCAGAGACTCTGTTGACGGGAGGGGGCTCAGTTATGGAGCAATATTTTCAATAATTGACGGAACCAACTATTCCCAGAGCGGTTCTGGCGTGTGTAGGTCGGTAAATCTTGTTTTCATTTCATTTAGCGTACAGTAGAGAAAGGGTACAGCTATTGGTCTCCCACATATTCTAGGTTTGTTAACCTCTATGTCTAGCGTTTCACATATTTTAGCACTCCTCTCAAAACACTGGTGGTTGAATTGTTCAACATTTGCTCTGCAGTCTAGTGAGCTCTGAATTAAATTTACGCTTTTTAAGGCTCTGCCTATGTCAAGTGATCTCTCTTGTAGTGATCTTGTAGAGGACCTTTGTATTTTGGAATAACTTGTGTCCGATCCAAATGTTATATAGTTAACAATAAAATAAATTTAATCTAAATCTAGTGATCTGCTGAGCCCTTTCTTAAAAGCCACGCACATTTGAACAATAATAATGGTTACAACAGAATCAAAGTTGCAAATGGAATTCAATAAAGAAGTTACATCAGCTTCTTCTGGTCTGGTGTATGTGTGTTTTGGCAGTTTTGTAAAGTGCTCAAGGGTCTCAGCAATAGCAGGGGGAAAATCTAATCTAAGTATATTTTATTTCTAATTAATTTTAATTATTTTATATGTATTTATATTTTCATCAAAACGGTTACTCGTGTATGTTTTGTTTGTTTTTGTAATACAGCAACATTTGCATTTAATTTTTTGGTAAAAATAAATAATATTCAAAAAAGAATTTCCTTGAAAGAGGCTCAATTTACAGGTGTTGGTGGTTATACCTATATGAAATTGTAACTCTAGACATGTTTATATAACGGTTTAGACAATACCTGATTAATTGGTATTTTGACAATACATTCATAAAAACTTCAAATAAACTTGAAAATTTGATTTAGCATAATTACTTATAATTACCTCTTTGAAGATTAATTCAATACAAAGAAATTAATTTGTATTTACTTTTACTATCATCACACAGATAGAAACCTTTCAATTAAAAGCCGTATTGTGACCTTAACTAACCCTGAAAAGTGTATGTTAATATATGTGCTGAACTTATTCGACGGGGGGGGGGGGGGGGGGGGGGGGGGGGGGCTAAAGCCCCCACCCCCCTTGAATCCGCCACTGAACTTCGTCCTAAGCAGGAAATTGCGAGAATTCATATTAAAATCTAAAATGACAAAGATCCCTTTGGTTGTTTAACAAATATTTGTACTCAATATGATGTACATATTGCATGCATGGATTAGGAAATGGCAACATATGTCATTAATTGGACATAATGATCTAACCCTTTATGAGCACCTGATCTATTTATCTGATTTTTGGAGTTCGTGTTGACAGAGTCTTTACCGTTTTCTTAAGTGTTTTTACCTAATTTTTTGTTTTTGTTTTTTATTTTGTTAAAATCCGGATCGTCCCTTTATTCCAATATCTTTCGGAATCTTGTGCTTTTGAGATTGTCTTATTATTTAGTGAATAACACAAATTACTTGAAACAATAGGCAGCGGAACCAGTGAGGTAGACAAATTGGGGTGGGCAATTCCCAGAAGTAGGTAGCAAAATTATGCCGAAGAAACAGAAAAGACGAAAGAGAAGCAGAGGTAACTGTTTTTAAATGGAGAGCATGCAATTAGTACTAATAGGAAACACATATATTGACAGTGTAACAATTTTGGCATCAGCCAAGAATAGTCAGTTTACAAGTAGAAAAATGCATAGTACACAAGTATACACAAGTAGCTTTGAATTTAGTAAATTAAATTAAATTAAACAACAAAATTGTATGAACATTGAAAAAGCAGGTAAGAAATACTATAAACCAACCAGTACATTCAATTCAAAAACCTTATTAATAAAATGACAGTGGAAAAACAGAGAAAACAAGATACAATGCATTAAAATTTTATAATTTCAAATTTTCAAATGTAATCAACAACTATTAACAACCACTGAATCAATAATATTGAGTGAGTGAGGGATTATTGCTTAGCGAGAACAAGTTAGTTTTCAATGAGATGATGATGAGGTCCGCTTTGTTCTAGGCCAACACGCTGAGTTGAATTTTTATAGAGCTAGCTTACTGAAACAAAAATCCGCGGGTAGACATGTCACTCCACTTCGAGGCATTATCCTGATTCTGATCCAACCATTATTTGCTATTTCTCCTTAATGCTGCGTGCTTAGCGGAGAAGCAACATATACCAATTGTATAGTCTTTGGTTTGACCCGACCTGGGCCAGAACCCTCGGTCTTCTGCACTCGAGACGAGCACGCTTACCACTACGCCATCGATGTCGTTCAATTATATTGATATATCAAGTTTATTGTTATTTTTATATATAAACATATAGTTGTTTTTATTTTATTTTGCAGTGTCTGAAAAAACGAAGTTTGACAAGGATAGTCTTGGGCGGTTGAGCAAAAACCAAGCAAAACATCTAATATGAATCGTCATTTACTGTTTGGCAAATATATATGTTGACTATTTTGAAAAATGAATCCAAGGATCTGTATTAAAATATTTGAGCATATATTTCATAGTGTGAGTGTGAGAGCACAAATACAATATGTACGCAAATATTATCAAGCTGATATGGGTCGAGACACCAAGCAACAGAAGTTCCCCTTTTTCAGTGTTCTGCCAGACTGACTAGATTATCTGCCGTTTCGAATGAAATTTTTTTTCTGACCAGATTAGACATTTTGAGAGTCAGTTTGGGAATATGGATGATCTCTTACTCGCATTCGCGTATAACGTGAAAACCACTCATTTCCAACCATCTTCAAATAAAGTACTTCAACCAGAAAACGTTGGGATGTTTTATGTCGTATTATCAGAGAATGTTAGGAGAGCAACTTCTACAATTACTTAACATTCGAGAAAATCCAATTTGCCCAGAGAACTCATTCGAATGGCATCATGGAAAACGAACATCGGCGTTTTTGCACATATCTTCAAAGTTAGGGCTGCAGTATGCTGAAACTTAGTAAAATGGTGAATCAGAAATTACTACTGCATGGCACTCAGAGTGAGCGGCTGTATACACACATTCCTCCAAGGAATCTGGTGTCAGCGTTACAAACCCTAGTCACTCGTATCGATACCACTTCCATCCTGTTGATTAGGAAATCTCTACAGCATGTAAATGTCATTATGCACCAAGGAGGGGTTTCATAGCATACTTGTGTGAATATCAAGAGTTGAGGGATGCAAGGACTGCCTAATGCAAAAATACAATCATGATGCAACACACCATACTAAGGGATTCGTGACCAAGATTTAGATGTGCAATTTAATGTGCAAAGAGAGAAGGAAAGCATGCTGCGATATGATAAAGAGGCTGTGGACTCAATAGATTTTAACTATGGTATGTGGATATGCCCTCATTGTTCTCATTGATGTAGGTAGTACATGTACGTCATATCATAAAGGCCAATGGTGCAAGAAACTAAAATGACAGACATACACATAGGGGTGAGACTGTGGTCACTCACTTCATTACTCTTTCTTATTTAGCAAACCTTATTTCTTCTAGTTTATGAATATTTTTATGATGTTTAGCTATTTGAAATTAGCATGTTTGTAAGCTCAACTGGCCAAAATGGCCAGGTGAAATATTATCATTTAGTGGCCGTCGTCTGTTATCCATAACTTTTCATATTAATATTTAACCTTTTTCTTAGAAACTGCAAAACCAAATGCTTTAACTATTTTACGTTATCAAGTTTTAGGACTGTTTTGTAGCGCGTGCATATATAGTACATGTTTATACAAAACGCACATGGATCAACGCTTACCTGGCCATGACCAGACCCAAAGGGTCATGTAAGGTATTATCATCACATTGCGTCCAGCGTGGTCTGTAAATCTTTCTTTAACATTAACATTG
The DNA here is from genome assembly GCA_963680875.1 of Bathymodiolus brooksi. Classification (NCBI taxonomy): domain Eukaryota; kingdom Metazoa; phylum Mollusca; class Bivalvia; order Mytilida; family Modiolidae; genus Bathymodiolus; species Bathymodiolus brooksi. Next base: position 97,675,392 of record OY804586.1, read on the forward strand.
GAGGAATGTTGGAGAGGTGTGTATTCAGTACCATCTTAACGCATGGGCACGATGGGCAGTTGCCAGGGGGCCCGCGAGCATAGGGACCCCATGATTATCTATGTATGTTTTGCACTGTAAGTTTTTCTAATGTTTAAACACTGACTTTGTTGGAAATACCAATACAATATTTATATGTTTAATTTTATGTACATTCAGGCTCGGATCCAGGAGGGGCGCACTAGGCACGCACCCCCCCCCCCCCCCCCCCAAAGGGATTGGCGTGACTGTGCTGACAATCGTTCTTGAAAGGTATGCTAAATACCATCTTCGCTAGCCAAGGGTTACGATCCGCTCCTCTCCTCTTCACCATTGGCAGATTAAGTCGGAATTTTGGGTCCTCACGGTTTATTTTGCTATTCGATGCAGCTGTGGGTGACTGCATCCAATCAAAATGCGTCTAACAAAAGATCACGCAACGATCACATGTAGAGAAAGAAAAATATAAACAAAGGGGACATCTGGAGAAAACTGTAGACTTTGTCATGAATCTTTGCCCCCCAAACACAGAAGAACGATATTTACAGAAACTTTTAAAGTATTTGCTCAAGTAACTGAAGTCTTAGGCACCACCCTTTCGAACAGGTAATAGTACAACCGTTCTCATTGATAGATAATGATGTAATGCAAATGGGCTGTACTTCATAAATCCGCTAGAGGGCGATACGCCGGAATTACACAATTCTGACTTAATCTGCCAAGGGTGTAGAGGAGAGGAGCGGATGGTAACCCTTGGCTAGCGAAGATGGTTAAATACGTGATATTAACGCTTTGTTCTTTAGACTCATCTCTCCTTTGCAATTTATATAACAATGTGTATATGTGTTCTGGTTATATGTGCATACTATAGTTTCGGTTTGGTCATTTTCTGCATTTTTTTCATTTCGTGCTCTATTTGTTTGAACACGTAGTATATAAATCTTCCCTAGGATTACCAATTATTGATAAATTTTAAAGTAGACGTCACGGTTTTCTGAAAGCCATGCATGCGGCGTAAGCTGAGAATATTTTTCACCTGTTCTTTTCCATTCTGTTTGAGTTATGTCCATTTCCCCTTTCCTAATACTATTTCAAACATACGAATTAGTTCTTTCTCTTTTGAGCGAAGGGATATAGGGTAATGTGCATTGAACAAAATCACACATATTTTCCTGGAACAAGCAAAAGCCTCTGATTTCTGTTCTTCATATTGAAGTCGTAGCAAGGCCTTACGTCATGAGTAAAATATCATACTTCATTGTACCTACCTTCGATGTGAAGCATCATGCCGCACATGGTACAATTTTAATCAATTTCGGTTCAGAAAAGAGGTCCTATATTTTCGAATTCCCAGGAGCTTACGGGGGCTTCGCACCGCCCCCCACCCCGCCCCCGCACCGGGTGCTGCCCTGGTCCCACAGGGGACCTAGAAGTTGACCCCTCGCCAAGAAGTGCGCCCCGTAACGTAAAATCCTGGATCCGCGCCTGACATTTACACTTTTATTCCTATGAGTGGTTGTGTAGGTATGGGACCCAGTGCACTGCTTTGCCCGGGACCCGTGATGCTGTTGAGACAGCCCTGCTTCTATTGTTATTATCCATAATTATATATATATGCATAGATATATATTCACAAATTGATTAACATTTATAGTATACATGATTTAAAATGTTTCTGGCTGTTCTTCACATTATTTAACAAAAATACTGATTACATTACAAATGATTTACATATATCACACATGCACTCGTTTCATATATATATTTGTTTACTATCTACGTCTGACGTAGATAATAAACAAATATATATATGAAACGAGTGCCTGTGATATATCAGTATGATCTACAGTATGTCATATTTATCTCAGTTTTAAATTTGATTATACATCACTCTGAAATAATCAATTTAATTAAAATTGATTATTATCAAGACAAACCTCAGTTTAATACTTAAAATATTTATCTCAGTTGACAATTTTTTTTCACATCCTATTAGTAGATTATTAAAAAACAATATTTTATTAGACAGGTAGACAGTATTATCTGCTGAATTTATACTTCTTTTATTTTGTTTTTTTGAATTTTTTCAAAATTGATAAAATGCCAAAATCTAGCAACTCATCCATTAAATTTGGGTTCTGGAACATAGGAGGTTTATGTACAAGGGGTATGAACAAAGCTGAGGATTCAATTTTCCTAAACAATATTGAACCATACGATATTATGTTCTTAGTAGAAACACATATAGGATACAACTCCAAAATTCATAACATAGGTAATTTCCATTATCATTCTATTTGTCGAAATGTATCGAATAATAATAAACAATTTTAATTAAAAGCTACATTAAGCCACATGTGAAAATCTTAAAAAATACAAATGTAGATTATCAGCGGGTAAAACTGGAAAAGACCTTCTTTGGATTCAAAAAAGATCTATTCATCTGTGTTACTTATAATCCACCTATTTCTTCTAAATACACTCAGGAGCTAAAACATGATATTCTTGATTGCATAGAAATATAGTCTCTAACATTGTTTCCCTGTTTATTACGATAATTTCTCAAATCAAGATAGTTACGGGAAACAATGTTAAAGATTGTTTCTCTAATGAACCACTAAACATTTGTTTGATTCTTTTTCTCACTAATTTAACAAAATTTATGGCCGTTTTTCACTTTCTCAAATCGACGTCCAATGACGTCACTGACGTATACGTCACACCCGTTAAGGCATGTTTTTGAAGGCGGAGAATGGACAAGATTCCAGATGAGGGGTTCTTGATGACGGTACGGTTAACTACGGTTAGTTACGGTTAATTAAACGATTTTATTGATATAATGACATTTTGCGAAACGTAACATTTTTACGGGAAAAGTAGCGTGAAATTCTTATCTCACCCACGGGTTGACACATAATTGCGTAATTGACCAATCAACGACTGAGAGCAAACTGATCCACACGTTGATTATCGATTTCTTCTCACACGGGTTGAGAAGTGTGAAAATTGAACAAGAATTAGAGAAAAGGATATAACACATTGCAATAAGCTTGGAAATATTTTACTATGTGGAGATTTTAATGCAAGAATATCATGTGGAAATGATTTCATTTTTAACGATGAATCAAAATTTACTCCAATTTATGAGGATTATAAAACAGATAAAAACATACTTAAAAGTCAAAGCAGAGACACAAAAATACCAAAGAGGAAAAGAGCTTCTTGATCTTTGCATAAGTAACCAATAAAGAATTCTCAATGGGAGAGTCCTTGGGGAAATTTTGGGTAACTACACTTGTTATACCCCTAATGGTGCCAGTGTGGTTGATTATGTACTTGTTTCGGAGAATATACTTGAGCAAAAAATTGTTCATGTATCTTCATTTGTTCCTACTCTATCTGATTGTCATTGTAAATTAGAGTGGGAAATATCTGCAAATTATTGTGTTTCTGGAGAACTAGATGTCCCAATTAAAGCATATGACATATCACAAATTTTATTTGGACTGATGACTCGGCAACTGAATTTCAATTTGATTTATTGTCAGACCAAATTCAAAACTGTATATCCAAATTTAACAATATACAAATACAACAAAATCAGACTTCTGTTGATGATGCTGCAGCGGAACTGTCAAATATATTTATTTCAGCTGCAACTATGTCACTGAAACTTCGATTTAAAAAGATAACAGATAAACCAAAAAAAATGGTTTGATGCAAATTTACATAAAGTAAGAGGAAATTTGCTTAATTATGGGAAAATATATTCAACATTTCCAAAAATCGTGAATATTCAAAGCTTACAAAATATAAATATAATCAATACAGCCAGTCTCTAATTGACAAATTGGATTCTTTACATGAAGAAAATCCTAAGCTTTACTGGAATATTGTTAATGAACTTCAGGGAAAAAGTGAAAAAAGTGGCAGTTGTGCTGTACCATCATCAACTTTAGTATCACACTTCAAAACTTTGTCTGAATTGAAAAGTGAACTTCATAATAGATATACACAGCTCAGTGAACAATTAAAAGAACTGGAAAAAATAAACTGCTTCAATGAATTGGATTAAATTATTATGGAAAAAGAACTATCAAAAGCTATTTCACATTTAAAAAGTAATAAATCCCCAGGCCTGGATAATATAAATAACAATATGATTAAATATAGCCAAACTGTTTTATTGAAAAGTTTACAAAAAAAATTAATTTCTGCCTTATCAAAATTCTTAGGCAAATGGATACATAACAGCAATACATAAAGGCAATGATCCAACGGATCCAAATAATTACAGGGGAATAACCATAACTGGTGCAATTGGTAAAGTATTTAATAGAGTCCTGAGTTTAAGATTGGACAAGTTTCTCCAGGATCACAATATTATACATGAATCACAAATTGGTTTTACAAAAAAAGCCAGAACAGCAGATCATATGTTTGTTATTAACTGTCTTATCAACAAATATTGTAGTTCAAAAGATGGGTGATTATTTGCATGGTTTGTAGATTTAAAAAAGGCTTTTGACACGGTAATACATGCTGGGATCAAAATTAAATTGCTTGACATAGGAGTAGGTTACTTGTTTTATAATATTATAAAACAGATATACGACATAAGTAAATTTTGTGTGAAAATTCAGAACCAAATCAGTGATTTTATTTCGCTGAATGTTGGGGTTAAGCAGGGAGACAATTTAAATCCTAGTTTATTTAAAATATTTGTGAACGATTTGCCAAGTTATCTATCAAACACATCAGACCCAGCAAATGTAAATGGGAAGGACGTACATTGTCTTATGTATGCAGATGATATTATATTACTGTCTAAATCTGCCAAAGGTTTACAAGAAAAATTTGATATACTTAATACATACTGTAAAGACTGGGTGTCTCACTGTCAACACAAGTAAAACTAAAATTCTTATTTTCAATAAGGCAGGCAGACTTATTAAACATAGTTTTAGGTATGGAAATTAAAATATTGAATGTGTATCAAATTGTAAATATCTAGGAATTTGGTTTAGTTCATCTGGTTCCTACTCCTATGCTCAAAATGAATTATATAAAAAATCTCTAAAAGCATTTTTTAAATTAAAAAAAGATCTACTGTCGCTCAATCCAAATATTAGAACTAGCATGCATGTGTTCGACCATACTATTAAACCTATTTTGTTATATGGTAGCGATATTTGGGGCATGTTCAACCCATTTACTATGAAATGCAAAAAAGAAAACCCATCTCTTGACAATATCTATTCTGGATCATTATGTGAGAAAATACATTTAAAGTTTTGTAAATTCATTCTTGGTGTACATAAAAGAACAACCAACATTGCAGTATTGTCAGTGCTAGGTAGATTTCCATTATATTTCAAAATAATTAAATGCATGTTATTATATTGGTATCGCTTAGAAAATCTTGGAAAGGAATTTCTACTATTAAAAGAAGCATATAATGAAACCAAACTGTTGTATCTTTCTAAAAAACCAACATGGTATGAATCAATTAATATCATTGTGAACATACTTAAGACAACAAACACTGATATTAATCTTCTTCTAAGAAAAAACACTTGGAAAATTCAAAAATAATGTTAACATTTTTTTTTAAATCATTATTTATCACAGCATGGAAAAAACAAATTAATCAATTCTCTGACAGTAAGCTAAAACTATATAATATATGCAAGAATAATTTTGGTCTTGAAAAATATCTCACCATAGTTAATAATTTTGAGCTAAGGTGAAGCTTTACAAAACTACGTATATCCTCACATAGATTACAGATAGAATTGGGTAAATATCAAGGTGTTCCCTGACACAACAGAGTATGCACAAAATGTTCTTCAAATGTTATTGAAGATGAATTACATTTTGTATTTGAATGCTCAAAATACGATGAAGACCGAGAATCAATGTTGTTTGAAATTACAACTGTATGTAGTAACTTTAGAAATTTGAAGTCAAAACAAATTGATTTGGCTTTTTAACTCTGAAAATATTGAATTATTGAAAACATTATGTAAATTTATTTTGAAGCATGATCTTCCTTAAAAGTTGATACATCTTGTCTTTTAATTAAAACACAAAATCAACTGTATGAGTAAATTAACATATCCTTGAGGCACCGTCCCCTGGTGTTTACTACATTCAAGCTACCTTATTCGCTAACTTGTTTGCTTTAAACACGGGAATGATAATCAATTCATACAATTAAATATTTGGGTATGAGCTATAAACATCCTTTTAGCATCGTCCCCTGGTGTCTTCTGCTGAAGGGCAACCTATGTGCTTGCCTTTCTCCTTTAGACACAGGGAGGATATAAATGGCTCATACCTCAAAATTAAGGGTTGACTATCATCCTTTTAGCACCGTCACCTGGTGTCTCCTGTAGAAAGGTTATTATTGTGTTTGCTTGCCTCTCTGCTTCAGACACGGGTAAGATACAAATAGTCGGCTCTATCTATTTATTTATGATCATATTTATATGATACATATATCATAGCTGGATGTATTAAAACATATCAACCACACTGAGCATATAAATGACATGTTATAAGTATATGTTATTGTATCTTTGTCTTTGTTAAACATATGTTATGTTTTAAATAATTATATATGTGAATATTCATGCCCCTCGTGGGCCCATAATTGGTAAATAAAAGTATCTTCTTCTTCTTCTTCATATGGCAAAGAATACAGGGATTGAATGTTCAATGTAGCAAGAAAAATCCCATAGACCTCGGAAAAGGGAGGTTTCTTGCATATTTGGCCTTTCAGTCTATTCGCACAATTAATTAAATGAAATTCAACACTTTGCCACGGATTTTTTTTCAAGAATATGATATCCTCAATCGCCGAATCCTTCATTACCTGTATTGAACATCGCTATGCCGTTGTTCTGTTCGGTTTTAGTGGTCACGATGCTACTTTCTCTTTAATGTGATCACGTGACCTCGGTGATTGATTCCTAATATTTTATTTTTTTCCATTTTGAGTAGATCACACATAATTGTATTGGTTTATGGCTTAAATGAGTAGAATTAATGCATTTTCGCGTGTATTGAACCAAAAAGTAAAAACACGTTTTTTTATGGATTTTCAATTGATGGACAACCTTAACATGACTGCGCTGGCTCGGAATCAGAATAATGTGTTCGATTGAAGCGATGTGTCTACCCGCGGACTGTTGTTTCAGGGAGCTAGCACTATAAAAAAATCCAACTCAGTGTAACCGGACCTCACCATCCACTCATTGAAAATTAACTTGAACTCACCATAATATAGTTGAAAAATTTCTGAATTAACGTACAACAACAACCAATCAATAAATCCTCAAAGTTAATTTAGCGCAACAGATCTGCTGCAATCATGAGCAGAGATATGGATTTCATCCCATCTTGTCTCATCGTTGTTCTGTTTGAATTTTTCATACGCTTCATATGAGAGAATGAAGGTTCAGTTTTGCAATTTGTGACCATTAATGTTAAAATATACGCAAGCTAATATCTACGTTTGGAAAACGCACTCAATGTTGTCTTCTACAATTACTTTATTCAGCATGACTGTATCTAGCCTTTTCAGCTTTTGTTGCACTACACTTATGTCAAAAATATGAGTGAAACTGTTGAAGCTCAGTAGATGAATTACTGTGCAGTCATCTAGATAAAAATCAATTAGATTTTGACAACACTTTGAGTATCGTTATTTTTTTACTAGCTTCAGTGTGTTTTTTTAGCTTAATATCTGGCTGATAAAATAAATTGCCTTGTGGCCGGCCGGATTTTTGATATAATACACATAATTAAAGGGATTCGAAAACAAGCTTAATTTAAAATGCACATGTATTTATACTATTTCTCAATATTATAGGATGTATATATAGTTCAGAATATTAATGAGCATAAAATGTATTAATAGTCCTTCAAACAGGGGAGATAAGCGACACATCGTCATCACTATCGATCACCTGATATGGGTGGAAGTTTGTACACGGCAGTCAACTGGTCAGTCAAAGATGGTACGAACATGTTTTAAGTGAATAACACAAAGGTAACATAATTTACTTATTATAAACATCATTTATTTATGATAAATTGTGTTTTGTCAACTTTTACAAGATGTTGAATTTTCACAACCATTGCACGCAATGGAAAACGAAAGTGAAAAAAATAATAATCAAATAGTTTTGTTTAAAACATAATATTTCAGATTATTTCCGTCTTACATAAGTCAGTATATTTTAAACTTTAGATAATAAAATCTTATGACAAGAAGAGAAAATACAAATAACCTTGGTCAATATTTTGTCCTAGATATAAGACATACTATTTACGGTTCAATAATCGGAATGTCGCTGTGTGGGTTTTCCCATAATAAATTGAAAAACTACGTGTGTTTTTTACAGTTGTGTGTGTCATACATCCTATTTTCTCACATGACCGGAAGTGACGTCACAGGAAGTGACGTCATTTTCCCCGCGCTTTTTTCTTACTATAGTAGTAGTACATTTTGATATGGGAAATATGGATGAAAGTAAGTTGAATAGTGAAAATATATGGAAAATATGGAAGTAAAGTAAGTTGAATAGTGAAATGATATGGAAGAAAAGTAAGTTGAATAGTGAAAATATATGGAAAATATGGAAGTAAAGTAAGTTGAATAGTGAATTGATATGGAAAATATGGAAGAAAAGTAAGTTGAATAGTGAAAAGGTATGGAAAATGCGGAAGAAAAGTAAGTTGAATAGTGAAAAGATATGGAAATTCTGGAAGAAAAATAAGTTGAAAAATATGGAAGAAAAGTAAGTTGAATAGTGAAAAGATATGGAAAAAATGGAAGAAAAGTAAGTTGAAATGTGAAATGGTATGGAAAATATGGAGGAAAAGTAAGTTGAATAGTGAAAAGATATGGAAAATGAGAAAATGTACTACTACTATAGTAAGGAAAAAGCGCGTGAAAATGACGTTACTTCCTATGACGTCACTTCCGGTCACGTGCCCGACGTCACTTCCGGTCAATTGCCTGCCAATGACGTCATTTCCGGTGATGCAACTTCCGGTTATATTTTGAAAACCAATAATCCGTTTTTGTTTGTTTTGGGAACCTCTATACTGTAATGTATTTTATGTAATATAGTCACTGCTATTGTTGTCTGTGTCACGTAAACAGGATCCACACATGTAATACTATAAACATTTTAATTGGACACCAGTTATTTAATGATGATTTTATAAATGATGGGAAATGTTTTACTACATAGTATCAGATAAAAAATGGTGAGATGTATCAACGATCGTACAGTATTATCAACCGTAGACGTTAACTGTGGGGTGATCAGCAATTGGTCAAAGAGGGAGAGGCGTTAAGGTGCAAAATTGGCCCCACATTATATTAAAAAATAATGCTTGACATAGAATAAAAACAATTCACTAATTTAATTGCTATATAAACAAATTTTCAAAAAATATATCTTTCCGTGAAATTGGGTGCGTTATGACGTCATAATGACCTCATAATGAGACGGATAATGCTAAAAATGGACTACAAACGACATATTTAATGTACATTTTAGCTATTTTATATACCTCCACAGTTTTCCACCAACACCAAATTGAGCAGTTGTTTTGAGCATAGGGGGTTAATGATTATATCAAAATATTTGTTGGTGGAGGATTGTGGAGGTTGTTAAATATTAATTTATTTATAACCTCAGCTAGACCCTTAAAATCAATATTTTCACTCTTCTGATTTTATATATGAGACCATTATATACATAATATCTGTACATTTCATGATTCATTTCAAGTAATGAAATTCATCAGTAAATAACTTATGTTTCTGTAAATAATTGTATTTATTTTAAATACAGTTTGCGTACATTGAAACCAGGAGAAAAACTCAGTGCATGCAATCCTGCGTCAATGTCATAAAAAGAACTGGGGAGTGGGGACTATAAGTGCCATATATGGCCCCATATTTAATGAATCATTATCTTAGAAAATACTCGATTAAAATTTGATGTGTTTTATATTATAGACGACATCATACTTTTGATGTTAAAACTTGTTTCCAACAAAATCGGTACGTATTTGACGTCATTGTGACGTCATGAGCGTTATTTCATTTCTGTATTTCGTGGAATTTTGCCCACGATATTTCGACGGTTTTCGTAGAAATTAAGCACCTCCGCAGTCGTGCACCAGATAAATATTTTATCAGATTATTAAAATAAATAAAACACAAATACTGTTAAAGTATTTTTTTTGGTTTCACGAGATGTTAAATTTCTTGAAAATCGACGGGAAAATGTTCAAATATTCCAAGCGCTTAGATGACGTTTTGATATTTGAGAAGCAATCTTTGCCGTAAAAAACGATTGTATGAAAGTTAAGTTGTTTCTTTTTCAGTACATTGTTTAATGACATGATATGTGTATAACAGTTCCAATAATTGTGTGGGAAACAATATTGTTGTAGTATTATTGGTACTTGTATAGATATGCCACATTATGACCCAAAGGTGTTTTGTGTTATGCACTACATACACAAACTTTGAACCATCATTTTTCCATTGGAGGTTAGGTGTTTAACACCACTTTCAAAAATATTTCAGCTACTACTTTTGTGGCGGAAATTGGAGTACTCAGAGGAATCCACAGACCTGTCGCAAGTCACTGACAAATTTTATCACATAATGTTTTATCGAGTACACCTCGCCATGAATGGAGTTCAAACTCACAACTTAAGTGGTGATAGGCAACGATTGCACAGGTATTTGTAAATTCAACTACCATACGACCACGACGGCTCAAGTTCAGGTATGGTGAAAGGTAATTGTTTTATTGATATTGATGGAATTTATGATTATCACTGTTTATAAACTTTCTTTTCATATCAATCAATGAAAAGAATTGGTTTGCTGAAAGTATGTTTTTTTGTTGGGTTCATTGGATGGAATTTGTATCTCATGTGAAGTTCCGTCAATTGCAGATACAACGTTAGGCATATCAGAACAATACCTTTTCGTTTGCCACCAGACTGGGATGGTTGGCCACTGAATTTTACGATTACACACTTTCTATAAGTCTACCCATGTTGAATTTAAAACTCAGTCAACAGTTGAAACACTGACACCAAAGCATAAATAAATAAATAAATATTGCACGGACCGTGCTATTTATCTTAGTGAATCTCATGATCATCGATGAGCTAAAACAATTGACGAAGGTTGCTGAGCATGAGCAGTATAAAGCTGGGGCTCTTAAAAGAAAACGACAAGTAAAACAAAGTGGAAATATCTTAAAATAACATTACTATCATTTGACATAACGAGTATACATATATATAATATGTATAAAAGTGTAGAAAAGTAAATGAATGGATTTGAATCTGAGGATCCCTAAAATTCACATCACATTTTCATAAATTATATAAAGTTTCCCCTTTTGCGCCCAAATTAAACGTTTAACCCCTATCAGTTCCATTCTCTTAAATCAACCTCCAATGGACAAATGATGGATCAAACGTTTGTGTATGTAGTGCATTGAAAATGCGTTCTGTCATGTGCATAAGTTATTGTTTGCATGATTGACAGACACTATTCATCATATTGTTTTCTAGCTTCTGAACTGTCGATCGAGAAAAAAATAAAATATTCTAGACAGGGAGCAAATAGCCAGTCAATGGGGTTTGCAATTAATATTTCGCATGCACAATAGCGACCCCCACACCACAAGGTGTGGAAAATAGAAATATTCTTCTGTGGTTTAAATGCGTATTAACTGCATTACATGTAAACTGTATGATTCTGTTTGATAAAGTCCTTTAACTAGAACAGGAAAAAAATGTGCACTTGAGTGAAATAGTGTTGTAATAAAAGATCGTGAACGTGATGTACTAGTTTGAAAGAATGTCAAGGTATATTTTAAATGAGGTTGAAATAAGTCACCATTTGATATTAATTCGGTTGTATTTCATTTTGACGATTCTAATTACGGAAGACGATCACAACCATATTGTTTTTGATTGGATTAAAATTACAGCTGTATAATAATGTATAATAACCTATTATTATTAGAATCCTAACATGACTGCGCATTTGGTATAAATAAAATAACAAATGGCTTCCTCTAGAAAAACTTTATTAGGAGTGTTGTTGTTGGTTTGTCACAAAGCAAAATAATATCTACCATCTCCTCTTTTTCTAGTGACAATCAAAACAAGCATGCATAGACTCATGGCAGCGACACACATTTTACCTACACGATTAATCATATGGTTGTAAGCTTGTTCTCATCATAAATATATATGAAATACTTGATTGTAAAACAATCATCTATCGACAACCACTTTCTATGGGATATCTGATTCCAAGGCTTGTTATCAGTTTATCAAAAAAACTAAAATAATTCTCACAGGTTCCTAGCTAAAATCGTTACACATTAAACATTTTGCTTCACACCATTTCCCAAGATATTTCCTTTTTTTTTTAAAAAAAGCGATCTTTAAATATTGGACTTCTCTCAACCCGCACCTTGGCATTTTTTTTTCTATAGATTTGTGATGGTTATCCGTAAAAATGTACTGGAATATATCATCGCATTGGTTGTCGTTAAGAATAAAGTACGGTTAAAAAAGTGTTTAAAAAAATTTCAAATATGACAAAGTTCTATTGTCCAAATAAATCTATCTAATACTTCTTTAAGATTAATACCAAAATTTCGACCAGTTTTCGACGATCAATGTTAATAAGTTTCTGAATTGATATGACCTCAATATGTACATTATCAATGTCATAGCAGACGATGAAACCAAAATTGGTCTGTATTAGATATATTTTTTAAATGATTAAAGCTTTATTAACCCTTTTGGTGCGACGTTTTCAAATTTACCGAACGTCATATGCGACGTTTATTTTCAACGTCATACAAATCGTGCAAAAACGTCTGGAAAACGGCTCATTTGATGGGAGTCGGTGCGTCCTTTACAACGCGTTTGTACTTGCGTCGCATTGACTTGAATGTACAATCTGTTATTTTGATAAATTTATGATTTGTTTTTACATTTGTGGCTCTTGTGTCAATCTACCATGTAGTAAAATTAAGTCTAATTTAGCTGTTTTTATCCCTTTATTGATAGTTCTTCTGTAAAAAAATATATTATAAGAAATTTCTGAACACTAAATACATCAATCTCTTCGCGTGAATTCCAATAATAAATGTTCAATAGAATCTCTGATCGTTTCTTTATTTAATAAATAACGGGCCGTTCTTAATATAATTGTTCACTATAACAAATCATTCTTCTGCTATCCTCGTGTGGAATGATTTGAAGCAATCTCCGACGCATAATCCAACGTTACACAAATTGTCAGGACACCATGTTCTCACTTTGGAACTACAAATTCTGCACACTTTACGTTTTTGATCTGGAAATGACAAAACATTTATATATATATAAAAAAAAAACTACCAAGAATCATTGTAAACAAATTATATTTTTATTTCGACTAATTCAATTGTTTTTCAGTTTAAAACTGTACGGTAAAATATATAAGCTTATTTCAACTTTTACGGTGAAATTGTATTTCATTTTTTACAATCATCTTACCAATTTGAATTGAATAATTAATTCCGTATTGCGAATTATTTTATAATCCTTTGCAACACTTTTGTTTTTAGATATTTGTGTCAGTCACACAACTTTATAAATAGAAAAAAAAATGCACCCGTTCTCTGTTTACTTCAAGTAAAAAAAGCCTTAAATAATAAAAACGGACACTGAAGGTTGTTGTTTCGAAGTTGTATATTACATCTGTGTCGCTTCTGCCATCAATTAGTGTCCGGTGTGCGATTACCTTGTATCCTATGTTTTATACGGACGAAAGACTTAGAATACATTGAAAACCTTCACTCTGAAATTGTAATATTTGAATGAAGAATCCAGTCACCAATAAATTCACCGACGGTATTTCATAGTCTTTCCAGCAAAAGCAATCATAGAATATTTACACCCATATCATTTTTGTTCAAACTATAAGATAAATAAAATAAAACTAACTTGGAATTAGATTAATAAAATGGCGTTCTGTCAGTCTCTGGGGAACAGGATGAATACTTGGCCTGCCAGTCCTTTTCTTCTCACAGGAATAATCTCCAATTAATCCTTGGTATAGTTGACTTGTAAATTCTAGCCTTGACATTTTGCTCACAAGCCCTCGATTTTGCAGGTACACGATGTAACTGTTTACTGAAATATTATATTTATTTTGAAATATAAATAATCTATATTTTTTTTTTTAATTTGCTAGTAAATTAATCTTAAATTAGTTCCGATATTTGATTTTCACATCTATGCAAATTAATTTATTCAAATTCAAACCATCACCTAAGATATAAATACTAAATGTTAATGAATATATATTTTTTCGATCTCCGATATCATGACTTTTTTCCATAATAGGATCATCTATTGGAAGTGAATCGACATTTGCTATAATTTTTATTTTTTACAAAAAGAATTTTATTAATTTATCTCGCTAGACTTACCAGTGATTCTAAGAAGTACGTTCATTAGAAGTTTCTTCCACAATTTGACAGACTTCACATTTGGGTCATAAGTTGTCAGCAACTGGTCCGCCAAATCAACACCTCCCATTAATTTGTTATACATGACAACTGTTTTTGGAACATCATGTTCAACACCTCTTGAATTTGCATAATTTTCTAAACTGAAAGAAGATTGATTGATTGATTTTTTGTGTTTTAACGCCACTTTCAGCAATATTTCAGCTATATCATGGCGACCAGTTTTAGTGGTGGAGCCACTGGAGGAAGCCGGAGTACCCGAAGAGAACCACCGACCATGGGCAAGCAACTGGTAAACTTTATGACATGAGGTTGCGAGTCGAGTGCACCCTTTTTTGTAATTTACAAAGCCGGGCGCGAACCCACGCGTATTGGTGATAGGCTTGTATGAGTTGTTAGATGTAACGACATAACTCATTGAGCCATCTGGGGCCCCCTGAAAGAAGAGTTATTAAACATTATTAGTTATATGGTAATTGTACATACATTTATTTTAAGACACATGTACAATGTATATCAAAACGAGGACAGTCTATAGTTCCCGCTTAAATTATCGTTTTAACAAAAACATAAATTGTGTGACAACCCAACTTCTTAATTGAACTACATGTAGATAGATCGAGTATTTCTTTAAACAAATATTACAAATATATTTACATACTAGTATTACCTAGGAGGATATATAGAAGACAAAAGGCACACCGTCTTCCTGTCTCCATACATTAGAGCCATTATTGCACCGGACTGTCGAACAACTCGTTCACCCTTCTGTAATTTCATGTTTCTGAAACTTTTTGGCATGTTCTTTCTGGTGGCCCTAACTGTTCCAGTCAAGTATGTTTGGTTATCGAACATGTCACGGCATAAAAGTGGGCTTGTAAAGCCATTGTCAACCACTACATGATGATGTTTTCTATAGAAGGGCTCGACCAACTTGGTAACAACATCGTATCCAAGTCCATGTACACTGTTTCTTTGTGCAATGTTTCGTTTTCCTGTAAAGTAAATTTAATAAAACCACATGTAAAGATAACAAGGTTTTGGTTTTTTTTTGGGGGGGGGGGAGGGGGGGGGGGACAACTAGAAATTCTCAACGGCAAGAAAAATACATATTTTAAAATGATGAACATATTTGATACAAACACGAGGAGTCAATTTTTTTACAAGCTAGGATTTTCAATTATAATAATTAATCTGGTTTTATTATCGTCGAATAATTTATATATGTAGGAAACTGTTGTGTTGAGCGAAGTAATGAATGGACTGTAAGATGGTTCATACAGGAACACTATTTGTTTTAGAGGGGAAGGGGTCGGGGTTGGCAAATATTGTGAATAAATATTCTATCCTTCTAAAATTTATTTCCCACTCCCTACTGGGTTTTAAACTCATAATCTTATTGATTGTACCACGACATATTTTCATCTACAACACCGCTATGCATTCATTGAGCTATAGCTTTATACATATAGAATTAATTAAAATCTTATATAAAGATGATTAGGAGATTATACAAAATCAGATTCTCTAGAGATACATACCAGCGTACAGATCTATGCTTAAAGTGTAGCCTGTGTCCGACTCAGCAAGCACCCACAGTTTTGCACCCCAACGATGAGCCTTTTTAGCTGGCATATACTGTACAGTGTAGTCACGACCTTTATGTCCAACCATGCTCTCATCAACCGTTAAATCTCGTGCTGCCGCATATTTTTCCTTAAAAACTTTATGTATCAGGTCAAAAATTCTGCGAACCTTATGAGCAGGATCATGATTTGGATTTCCCCTTGGTAAAGCACCTGCATTATTGTTTGCATGTAAACACTGCAAAATTATCTGGAACCGGTCACGGCGCATTATCTTGGTAAATGTCGGTGTATTATATAACCAGGTCTGCTGATTTTCATACCAGTAAGAAGCCATTGTGGGTTTACGGAGAATACCCATGGATAACCAAAGTCCAAGGAAAGCTGACAATTCTTCATGGCTTACATCTTCCCATTTCTTTAATCTTGAATTTGGTTTTAAGTTGTTACTGTTTCGAATTTGATGTGCATACCGATTCGTTTCTTCAACAAGAATATCAATAATTGATATATTGTCATCAGAAAATAACCACTGGAAATATTCAAGTGGTTCAGAAGTTCTAACAGGGGGATTGACTGGACCACTCGATTCCTCAAAAGGTTCAATATCATGTGGAAATTCAAACCTGTCAGAATTCTGTACTGTCCACAGATATGTAGGGTTTAAATCTTGATCATTTTCCCCGTCACTTTCTTCATCACTCTCCTCGTATAAGCTGATATCTGACCCATAATCGTCGAAATCGTCGTCCATTTTGAAGGAGAAGTCAAGCACGCCGAAAAATGTATGACGTCATAAAACATATGACGTCAACATGCTCATGACGTCAAGACTTGTTATGAAAATTACTTAGCAACATGTACAAACTGCAAAACTATAACTATAAGCCTTTTATTGGTCTTTATTGTAAATAATTGTTTGTCAAGAAAATTTCTTTCTTGAAGGACATATATGTCCTTACCGCATTCTGCCGACGATGGACATGTGTCCTTAGCGCAGCCAAAGGTGACGAAAAAATGAATTACGAAAAACTACAATTTGAACGTGAAATAATGGATGTGCCAGGTACGTAGTTCTTACATTTAAAGATGACATTTTTAGATCAGATTTCATGAGATCATTCATGCAATTTCAGCATCATAATATAACCTCTGACAAATTAAGCGATCAAAATAATGAGAGATTTTATCACGTGAAGCAAACCGTCGAAAACAGGAGACCGTCGAAAATGGGTGACGTTGCGACATTACTATTCGTTCACTTTAATTTCATAATACAGCTTCGGAACATGTTTTTATTCCTGAAATCAATCCACATTGCATATTAAGTCAAATTTATGCTTTGTTTATTGAGTTTTATTATGCTTTGTTTTTGTTTTTTTAAAGATATGCATTATAATACAATGATACGTACGTTCTGTATAATGAAAAAAATGACGTTCAGTGCTTTTCATTACCTGAATTTGTCGATCCGCTGTGAGGAATTAGATACACATATTAACTAACTGTATTTATTTCTGAAAAGCACATATTGTGAATACATTTTGGAGAAAATTTTATCGACATCTGAGGTGGGGCCGATTTTGGCCCTTATAGCTCCCAGTCCTATATCAATATATTTCAGTCTAGTAGTAGATTGGTAAGACAATTCATATTTAATCTTCAGCTTTTGTAGAGGAGCTAAGACCATCACATTGGGCAACATTGTATTACTATGGTTGCTTTTAGAAGCTATAGCATGCTGTAGTATTGGTACATTTTGTAGTAGAAATAGATAGAATATAAAACTTGTGAAAAATAGATTCTGTGACGAAAATGAATTTGTTTTTGAAAAAGTACGGGAAAATGTTTGATAACATCACACAAGTAACGAAGTATTTCAAACGTTGCGATTTGAACAAGTACATGAAAATGATACGCGGAAAACAAGTAACGAAGTATTTCAAACGTTGCAGTTTGAAAAAAATACGAGAAAATAATACGCGGAAAACAAGCAACGTTTCATTTCAAACGTTGTGGTTTGAAAAAATACTGCAAAATGAAATGTTTTTATTATGTCATCCACACGGAAAACAAGTAACGTTGCTATTTGTGACAAGAAGATTATAATTAAGAAATTACATTTTTTAAATATGTTTTTTTTCAATGTCTGATAATTATCTTAGAAAAATGTTTATCGTTATACACTGATTTAATTATTTTTTTTAACCCTTCGGATGCCAAGCCCTTTTCACGGATCAGTGCCAAAGGACTTTTTTCAAATTTGTTTACCGTGACGTATCAGAGTAAAACGTCACAGTACATGACCTAATGTAAAATTGCACACACGTTTTTTGACTTTGTGGGTTGTAAATTGTAATGTAAAATTACACACACGTGTTTAGACTTTGTGGGCTATAAATTTACAATGTAAAATTACACACACGTGCTTAGACTTTATGGGTTGTAAATTTACAATGTAAAATTACACACACGTGTTTAGACTTTGTGGGTTGTAAATTTACAATATAAAATTGCACAAAACCTTTTATTAGACCTTAATGGGTAAAATAGAAAATTACTGACGTATTAAAAAAAAAAACTTTTTGGGTCTATGTAAAATTGTACACTTGTTTTTTTTTTCACACTTGATTGAATCTAATCATGTAAAATTGCATGCGCGTTTGTCACACTTTAATGAAATAAATGTAAAATTTGACATACGCTTTTGCCCTAAAAAAAACCAATGCCAATATACGTAGTGGTCGTGATCGTATGGTAGGTGGAATTTTATTTCTATAACTAGCTATGCATTCACGGCCTATTACCACTAACGTTGGGAGTTCGAATCCCACTCAGGCGAGGTGTACTCGATACAACAATATGTGATAAAGTTTGTAGGTGACTTCCGGCAGGTCGATGGTTTTCCCCAGGTAGTCTGGTTTCCTCCACCAGAAAAAAATTATCACTACGATATAGCTTAAATATTGTTGAAAGTGACGTTAAATACTATAACTCCCTGTTATATATATCAACATTAAATAACGAATAGTATGGAGGAAGCATGATAAATATTCACATGTAAAGTTGAAAGAATCGATATAAATGACTTGAGTATCTGTCTAGTCCAGCTCCGAGTAATGAGTGTTGGATTTTAACCTTATACATGTATATGAGAAACTTAAACAAACATATATATATATATAACAGTTTAATTACTGCATGTGATCTGTGTTTTTTCACCCGTTAAGTTTTGTTCTTTCAACACGTTAATCTATCCATCTAAAAAATATAATATCGACAAAGGCGATGAATCAGGCATTGTCAATATATTTAATATGTTTCTTAAAGTTCAATGTCAATACAAGCACATGGCATGAACCACTTTATTACATCTCGAGCATATAGTGATTGCTCTAGAGCGTATGCTTGGTGTAGTTCAGAGAATACAGTTTCGCCGTTCCCCTTTCCAAAACGTACAAGTCTATTTATGTTGCCTTGATAAACTCACTGATGTGCCCTGATAACATGACCGCCAGATAATGCTTGTATAATAGATTGAATGAATTTGATAAGCGATAAAATACGATCTTCATATGTATTTTGTCGATATAAAATATACGCATTCTATGTAGAATATAAAAATAAGCGTTTTCGGGACTCTTACCTAGGAACTTTGAAAGCATACGTTTAATACAAGTACTGAAGTAATATCAAAGCAAAATTAATAAAAGACATATTATGAGGATGTGTTCTATAAGCTAGTCCAATTATTGTAAAGGTCTGTTCGATTTGTCATTTGGCAAATATCAAATTGTGTTGCACTCGTACATTTCATGTTGTTGTTTTTTGTTGTTTTTCTAATTATTAAGAAAGACTGTAGCTTTTGTGTATTTATGTTCAACTGCATTTGTATATTGTTTATATAAAGGAGAAAATGTTCTAAGTTGAAAAACTTGTATCTGATCCTATTGTCATGTTTTTGGACAATAAAATATGTTTAAAACTGATGATGTCTTTTTCGACGTCCGCGGGGTTTTTCATCGAGCGCGAAAGTAATGAGTAATTCGGGAAATAACAATGTTGTGCACCGTACAGGACTAATGTAATCACACTAATTCAAGGATCCAGTTAAAAAGATGTATGATAGTACCTAAAATACAAGATGAATCCCTACAATGTTAGATGAAAAATAAACCCTTTTAATCAAAATACAGAAGGTTAGAAGAAAGCTGCTTATGTCGGGGGACCTTTTTAAGTAGGTTTACGCATTGGCAGTAGCACCATATGTAAGTGCATACCCTAAACCTTTATAACAAGTTTATAACTCCTAATCCCATACGGAAAGTTGGGGTCATTTCAGAGAGTACCCTACACCTACCCTATATATATATACACATATATAATCGTTATTAAAATGTCGAATGCGGTAGGTTGTGGGTTCGATCATCGATTGGGTCAAACCAAAGACTATGAAATTGGTATGTGTTCATTCTCCACTAAGCACGTAGCATTAAGGAGAAAGAGCAAAGACTGGTTGGCTCGGAATCAGGATAGTGTATCCAAGTGGGGCAGCATGTCTATCTAACTATAATACTGGAAGTAATGCACTGATCCGTAAATGAATTGAAGATATGTTTGATTAATTTACACCTCTCTTTAAGGTGCCCGGGTGGCTCAATGAGTTAGGTCGTTGGATCTAACAATTCATACAAGCCTATCACATGTAAATGCACGTAAATGCACTCTTAAGAGTTATGACCGTTTCACTAATAAATAGGATTTATGACTTACAATAAAAAGTGATCACAAAGTGAGTGGTGGTAGGTACTCGTAAGTCGTAAATCGTAAGCCCATTTTGGAAGAGAAGAATTGCTATCTGCATTTTTTTTAATGCAAACATTAATCAAATGAAGTGAGCAATGCCAATAGCCTGTAAACGCAACTACCATACGATCACTCCTAATTAAGTACCACATGCTTAGCCGAGAAATATAAAGACAAATTGTATAATGTTTGCTTTGATCCGACCAGAGATCGGACTCACGAATATCTATCCCGTAATTTAATTGACAATAGCTTTGAATTCAATTGAAAAAAAAACCAGTGGTATGATATTACAATTTGTACTAATTTATCAATCAATACAATTAGCTTCTTGGTAAACACATGTGCGTACTTGACAAATTAGCATAACAAATAATAAGACAAGCTTGAAATAGAACCAAGTAATATATTCCTTTTAAACCATATAGTCGTGTATATAAATAATTTTTCATACAAAAGACAAGGTATTTTATTTAAACCTAATAAATAATGAAAGTAGATCTAGATCAAATACAAGGTTGTTCATTGTACATATCCTGATGCATGTCAGATAAGTAACATTGCTGATGTCATAGATATAAAGGTCAACACTTTGCAAAGCACATCCTAGTACCATAAAATGTCGTCTCTTGAGGTATAATTCGTAATTGGATAAATATTTCTCCCCATGCCAACTTTTTAATTATCTTTCTTTATGATGGTTTCTTTTTAAAACATTAATATTATGAAATTAAAAGACCTTCTTTCTTAATTAGAATTTATTCTTTTTTGATGAGTAACAATAAAGTACGGAGCGCGTTAACTGACATGATAAATATTTTTATGACGTTATACGAAATAGTATTTCGCATAAACTAAATCAAAAAAATATCTATAAACGAAATTTTTTTTTATAAAAACAGAGAGGAATAAATCCTGAAAAAAAATTACTATATTAGAAGATGACACAAACTACCCTTCCGAAGCACATGAGTTCACATCCGGTTATTAATGGGATACATGTTGCTCGATCTTTAGCTTTCTGTGTAATGTTTTGTAGATCGTTGTTTGTCCTTTGGTTCTGTTTCTTTTGGCCATTGTGTTGTCTGTTCTTCTTCGACCTACGTATTCTGATTACCCCCTTAGTATCTTCAAACTCTTCTTAAAGCACGGAATAACAAAATAGATATATCACTTATAAAGAGTATATGTGTATAGTCGCTTTCAACAAAGACAAGACAAGCCTATTGTCAAAACGTGTGCTGGACGCAGAACAACAACCCGTAATACGAAGTGTCAGTGTTTCGGCACGGACATGGTTTATTATATATATTTGTTATTGAAATTTACAGTTCCTAAGTAATGTAATTATTATTAAAACTAAGGTTTTCCTTCCTACCTTGACCTACACCTCGAAATTGACAGTGAGGGGCGGTTAAGGACGAAACTTTACGACAAAAGAAATGATTTCAATTTTCCCATTGTGAACTTTCCATTTATATGTTGAAGCAGGAATCAAATTCAACTTTTCAGAATTTATTTTCATATTCGATCTCGTTTTGGGGTTTTATTGTTCTGGACAAAAATCGAGAAAAAATACGGAAATAAAATCTTACTGACATTTGATTTTTTTTTAATGAAACCCTCACTTCCGGGCAAAGGCCCCACTAGGGCAGATTTTGCGCAACTTCTGGTAGCCATGGTACTTGTACTACTACACTAGTAAAGTAAGAAAAAAGAGCGGGAGAAACCCGGGCATGCGCAGAACATACTTCCGGACATGACCGCTTCTGGGCACGTGACTTCCGGTTAGGTTCGGTCACGTGACTAACGTCACTTCCGGGGCCCCACTAGGCCGGATATTGCGTAACTCTTCCGGTCACGTAACTGACCTCGTGTCGCGTCACTTCCGGTCACGTGATTTCTTGTCACGTGACTTCCGGTTGCTCTACCTCGCTCCACCCCCGCAAATATGGCTTGAACTGTCCCCATATACTACTCTCTTAGAAGAACTCTCTGTGGAAATAGCACCAATTATTAGCATATTATTTAACAAGTCAGTCACAACTGGTATTGTTCCATCAGACTGGAGAACTGCCCATGTCTCTCCTGTATACAAAAAAGGTCAAAAATATAACACTGAAAACTATCGTCCAATTTCATTAACATGTGTTTGCTGCAAACTCTTAGAACACCTTATTGTTAAACACATAATGTCACATGCAGACACCCATAACATTCTATATCCGTTGCAACATGGTTTCCGCACTGGTCGATCTTGCGAAACTCAACTCCTGGAATTTATCGATGATGTCACTCTTAACATGGAAAATGGAAAACAAATAGATATTTTGGTCATGGATTTTTTCAAAGCTTTTGACAAGGTCTCACACTCTCTTCTTTTACATAAACTACACTATTATGGCATACAGGGCGAATTAAACAACTGGATTCAAAATTTTCTTTCCAACCGAAAACAAGCAGTAGTTCTTGAAGGCGATAAATCAGATTATGTTGCAGTTGAGTGAGGCGTTCCTCAGGGTTCTGTTCTTGGACCAAGCCTCTTGTATTAAATCAATGACATACCAGCAGGTCTACCATCCACTATACGTCTATTTGCTGATGACACCATAGCATATCTGGCAATACAATCAAACAGAGATGCACTTACACTACAACAAGACCTAGACAAACTGTCAAACTGGGAAACAAATTGGAAAATGGCATTCCACCCAGATAAATGGGGGTCAGGTCATTATTCCGACAGCCCATTGCTCCGACGGCCCATTATTCCGTCAGCCCATTTCTCCGACAACCCATTATTCCGTCAAAAATGGTCAAAAGTAGTATAATTATCTTAAAACCTGTTGTTTTTCTTTTATACCTAACGGAAGACTGACTTTAATCTTTATACTCACTGGGCGGATTGTTTCTGTATTAAACTAAAGGGTAAATATGGCCGGGTCAAAGTCAAATGTCATCGTGCTAGCAGATTCCTTACATCATGACGACATGAGAAATATCAGTACCAATTTCGGATGGTCTAACACTGCTACATTTTGGATTTAATCATGACAAGTTTACACCGCCACCGTTACGCGAGACGACACAAAAAATTATTGGGGGGGGGGGGGGGGGGGTAATTTCTTGCCCTGATTATTACCGAAAAAAAATTCTGTCCGGACGGAAATCCCAGCCCCCGCCCCCGTCCGTCCATAAACCTTCTAACCCTTCAAAACCGTCCAAAGTATTTTTTTTTTATTAAACTTCACACAAAGGAGTACACCATATGTAGATGTGCATGAAATAATTATAAAGGTTTGTTCTGACATTAACGGTTGCATTTAGGATACAGAGGGCGGAGGTAGCCATTGTGAGTGAGCTAGTCTAGTTTGATCTTGGATCTGGAGAAAAAAAAATGCCACTACCGTACATTATGATTAATACAATAAACAATTTCCATAAACTCCAGGAGGGGGGAGGGGGGGGGGGCTAAAATTAAATAAAAAAGATTTAATTTTAAGCAAAATTCGGTTATTGTCGGGAGTATCACGTCTAGACTCCCACAATTTGAGACCGGAGAGACACTGCCTTATGCTGTTCAACCGTATTGCGTTTTCTAATACGTTTTAGATACATTGTAAACCGATGAAATGCGCATCGCATGCTCTAAACGGTTCACACCTATGGCAAGGAGTTTTCAGTTGGCATAAGTTACGACTGTAATAATACTATTTTTTGCATGTAGAGAAAATGTAAATATTTTCACGTAAATAATGGAAATAGCAAACGTTTTGACGTACGTGTGAAGGCATTAACCGTGTTGGATGCGCTTTCAATTCGCATTAAACGTACGTGGGAACGCAGAATAAATGAACGTGTGTGGAAGCGGCATAATGCACATGGAAGGCGTTCTATTAGCCGCATATGTTGGTTGCCAATCATGTTTCAACAGAAGTGATCGATGTATTTATTGACCTGAACAAGGGAACTGTCTACCTATCTTCGGAGCTTTTTCCATTCTTCTGCATGTACATTGTGCTCCCTTTCTCTCCTTTTCTACTATTCTTCTATTCTTCAATTCTTAACTCTCCTCGCTTCCATGCGCATTGCTATCTTCCGTCATTTTGTCTTTCTCATGCTTCTCCCGGTTCACACTTTTTTTCCTTCACTCCTCTTTTCTGGTTCCTTTGTGCAATGTGCACAACTTTTTCTTCAATTTTTAACTTTCCCCATACCAGGTCGGTCGATCATAATTGCCTTGAGCCTAGGATAAAAGCTCCTTTCCAGAACATTCTGTCTAGGCCATGGTCCGTCAAGATTAGCCTGACCGACGGACCATCCTGTTGGATACACCTGGTTAAACCATGGATTTGTGGATTGAGTTCTATAGTTTGCATTGTCGGAAAAATGGGCCGTCGGAGTAATGGGCTGTCGGAATAATGGGTCGTCGGAATAATGGGCCGTCGGAATAACGGGCTGTCGGAGCAATGATACGCACCCGATAAATGCAATGTGATCTCAGTAACACGAAACAAAAAACCTATAGAATTTGATTATACATTGCATGGACATACATTAGATCATGTCACAAAAGTAGAATACCTGGGAGTAACAATCAGTTCAGACCTCAAGTGGGGATCACACATGAACAACATAACTAAGAAAGACAACATACCCTCGGCTTTCTAAAGAGGAACTTGAACATAAGCTCAGTATTCATGAAAGAGCAAGCATACAAGTCTCTAGTCAGACCACCACTAGAGTATGCTTGCTCTGTATGGGACCCTTACTTACAACAAGACATATCGATGCCATTGAAAGAGTCCAAAGGAGAGCTGCACGATTTGTTACCAACAAATACCGTAACACCTCTAGCGTTGGTAATATGTTACAACATCTAGAACGGCGCAGCCTCTAAGACCGTAGAAAAGATTCACGTTTGAATATGTTCTACAAAATAGTAAACGATAAAGTTGAAATCCAAAAAACAGACAGACTCATTCCACAAAAAAAGACAGACACGACATTCCCACACTAAACGCTTCCAAATACCATCTTGTAAAACTGAATACAGAAAGGAATCTTTTTTCCCAAGAACAATAACAGACTGGAACAAATTACCGGAAAACAAAATCAACAGTACATCACTGGACTCCTTCAAATCCTCCATCTCTAAACTACAGCATTAATTCTCAATAATTTACTTGTATACGTTATTTTTACTTTGTTGATCCTCTTGCCATTAACTCTACATATTATTAAAATTTTTGGTTTTTAATCTATGTCTTGTTGTAAGTAAACCTCCACTGTGACAGGGGCCCGGGTGGCTCAATGAGCTAGATCGTTGGATCTAATAGCTCATACAAGCCTATCACCAATACGGCGTGGGTTCGCTCCCAGCTTTGTAGATTACAAAAAGGGTGCACTCGACTCGTAGCCGCAAGTGATAAAGTTTACCAGTTGCTTGCCCATGGACGGTGGTTCTCGCCGGGTACTCCGGCTTCCTCCACAACTAAAACTGGTCGCCATGATATAGCTGAAATATTGCTGAAAGGGGCGTTAAGCACCAAAATTCAAATTCAAATTCATTCCACTGTAACATAATCTTCAGCTATTTGAAGGTGGTCACTATATGGTAGAATAGAATAGAATAGAAGTACTTGCATGGCATCCAGTTTTAATTTACAATTAAGAATTTGATAGCGCTCGTTTGTACAATTAGATATCTTCGAAAGTTAATAGTCTATTAACGTTAATTGAGGTTTGTGCAACAGAA
Organism: Bathymodiolus brooksi; assembly: GCA_963680875.1. Classification (NCBI taxonomy): domain Eukaryota; kingdom Metazoa; phylum Mollusca; class Bivalvia; order Mytilida; family Modiolidae; genus Bathymodiolus; species Bathymodiolus brooksi. The sequence goes on from OY804586.1 coordinate 97,702,151, forward strand.
ATAATTCACTATTAACTTTAATAGTACTTTTAATAGTAAATTAACTTTAATTGTGCTTTGTGCAACCCAGTCCTGATTGTTTATTTGTTCGGAGTTGCTTGCCAATCAAACAGGTAAAATTGTTAATCAACAGTGGCGATAGCCGACACGTGCCTATTAGATTGCTTATAAAATAAAGTGAAGTAAATTTTATTTAAAGTCGGCATATATTTACATTTAACATAACCCTACCCATCAAAAGTATGTCTCCCCCACTTTTGTGGGGAGACATATTGTTTTTGTCCTGTCCGTCTGCCCGTCTGTCCGTCACACAGTTTGTCAGCGCAACTCCTCTGAAACTACTGAACAGAATTTCATGAAACTTGGTATATAGTAAGGACACCATATGTAGTTGTGCATATTACCAGGAAATTGTGATCGCCTGAATTTTGTGGGAGTTATGCCCCTTTGAACTTAGAAATTTCCCGAAATTTACTACTGAAGCAGTTTGTCAGCGCAACTCCTCTGAAACTACTGAACATAATTTAATGAAACTTGGTAGGTAGTAAGGACACCATATGTAGTTGTGCACATTACTCGGAAATTTTGATCTCCTAAATTTTGTTGGAGTTATGCCCATTTGAACTTAAAAATTTCCCCAAATATACTTCTGAAGCAGCTTGTCAGCGCAACTCCTCTGAAACTACTAAACAGAATTTCATGAAACTTGGTAGGTAGTAAGGACACCATATGTAGTTGTGCATATGACCAGGAAATGTTGATCCCCTAAATTGTGTGGGAGTTATTTGCAAACACTCTAGTGTAATATCCCTTACTGAAACTTGTATATATATATATATATATATATGTACAAGAGTCTATCATAATGTCACTATTTCCCTGAAAAAGTGTTCATCACCAATCCATTGATTTTAGAAAAACAAAACTCCTTTAAAATCATTGAAACATAGGCTGAGCAATTTTCTGGAATGGGGAACTTTGCCATGACAATATGGAATAGTACCTTTAACCCTTGCTTTAGCATTTTTGATCAAATTTTTTTTGTGTTTCATGGATTAAAAACAGTGTTTTTTTTATTCATTGAAGCTTAATTTTATTTGTTACCCAAATAGATTTTTTACCTATGACTACAGTTTGTGGGACGGGCGAGACATACGTTTTTGCGGGCAAAAACAAACTTTAATTCATAATTGTTTTGAATAATATATTTTTCATCTAAAAGGATCATTATGCACAACTTAACAATACAATGTACCTTCATGTCCTTAGCGGCAGTTTTTAGAGTCTTAGTGCACAAAGACAGTCTTAGCGGTGTTTAGACATACCGGTCTTGGCCCTTTGGTTTTCCAACTCATGAACACTTATTGAGCGTTCCAATCTTTTTTGACCTCGAGCATACCTGATGAAAGTTATTCACATTTTCACACAAGAATAAAACTTTGACAGAAATTATGTAAACTGGGATGTTTCTGAAACATTTTTTATTCATCCCACTGGACTTCTTGTCTTCCTTTCATACAACAATGTGGATAAGCCATTACAAGTGGCTCTTCATATACATTGTTATTGTATCTAAGTGTACTGGCATAGTGTTAACGTAAAGGGTTTCTTTTTCAATTCAAATGGACTTACACCCGGTGACCAATGTTTTTTTTTCTATTATACCAAATTGACAAGAAAACGCAAAACGTTTCCCTTTTTATATAAACTTACAAAATAAGAAATATAACTCTATATTTGAAATGCCCAATTTGCACACACTTCTGTAAATTAATGACTACCATTTATGATGAACACAATCATAGATTCTGTACAAATAATTATCTGTTTTAAACTTTGTCCCATAATTAATTTCTACGCTTCATTGTGACATCTATGAAAATTTACACTGTAAATACTCTTGTGTACATAATTTTAGGAAGCTTATGCATTCCAAATAAATATTAATGTTAGACATATAAAACCTTTTAAAAATATGTTCCACGGTATAGCGTGGAAATCATCGTGGAAAAGATTAATTTCCACGATATAGCGTGGAAATCATCTTGGAAAAAGAATAATAGATTAATATAGTAATCTTTTCCACGTTGTATCGTGTTCACTACACATATATTAATCTCTTCCACCATGATTTCCGCTCTATATCGTGGTCAACACACATATATTAATCTTTTCCACGCTATATCGTGGAGAATACACATGTATAATAAAAGTTAATCCTTTCCACGATGATACCGCCGCGGATGAAAAATATCAGTTTACCTGTTCCGTCGTGTTTTCCGCGACGAACCATCATGGAAAGGATTAATTTCCGTGACGGAATAGTGAGAAATGTAAATAAAAAACACGCTGTGCCCTCTGTACATGGCCTCTTTAAACTTTTCTGTGCATTATGTTCGAAAAGGCTTTCGATGCTGTGTGGCGTGATGGCTTCTGGTACAAGTTACTTATGTATAATATAAAGGGTAAACTGTACAATGTAATTTTAAACCCGCATAATAATATAAAATCAAGAATTGTTTATAATGATTCTGTTTCAAATTTCTTCCCATATTTAAACGGTGTTAGACAAGGTGAAATATTCGTTTCTGTTCGTGCTATATCTAAATGATTTGGATACCTTTTTGACTCCAAATTGGAGTGGAGTCTTGATTGAACATATGAATAGGGGTGTATTTCAATCTCCAGTGGGTACCATTGTGCCCAGCTGTACCTGAAGTAGACCAGTCCCATGTTGTTACTTAAGGTAAAATTTGGAACCCATTTGAAGTACGAAAACTATACCCATTCATTTAATTATTCGCTAATTGGTGAAAAAAACGAAATAACCAAACCTCAATATGTCTTCCAATCAGAGTCCCGTTCTTTGTTTCTCAAATACTGAAGTCTCGGACGTCAAGCGATATTGCTTAGTAAACTTTGTTTGACCTTTTGTAAAAACTAACGACGATTGTGTATATTGAAAAAATGCAAAATATGGACATCAATTTTGCATAAAAAACATTGTAGAAATAAAACCCTACATAATAATATATTATATTTATCGGGCACATGCACACGCACTGCAAAATGACCGGAAAGTCAACTAATATAAATGTCTTTTGAGCAAATTAACCAAAGAATGATTAGGATATAATTATTTTAATGAGAGAAACAAAATATACGGTCTTGTTCCTAAGGTGTTAGGGCTATGGTGTTTAATGACACTTTCAACAATATTTCAGTTATATCGTGGTGGTCAGTTTCATTGGTGGAGGAAACTGTCGCAAGTCACTCACAAACTCTATCACATAATGTTGTATCCAGTATAATGTTTAATGAAGGAACCAATTTTTCCTACGTGTACCGTTGATGATGGACAAAGAAAATAATTATTTTTTCCACCTTCTCCGGTATATTAATGAATGCTCCCATGTAAACATTTAAATATAAACGTAAGCAATTATGCCGACCTACAAATGATTATGTGAAGTTACGGGATTAATAATTCAAATAGCTTCATTTGTCTTTTTGTCTTTAAATACCTATTATTTTCAACCATATTTTTTCTTTAATCATTTGTTATATTCTAAAATGTGATTAAAACTTGGTCTGGGAATGACTCCAAAATTTCACTCCACTCTACGACTCCAAACTTTCACTCCATAGCTTCACTCCATGACTCCACTCCACTCCACTCAACCTTTTAGCACATGCCGTAACAACATGGGACTGGGCTACTTCAGGTACAGCTGGGCACAATGGTACCCACTGGAGATTGAAATACACTTCTATTCATATGTTCAATCAAGACTCGACTCCAATTTGGAGTCTCCAAGACTCCACTCCACTCCACTCCTCCACTCCACTCCTCCACTCCACCTTTTAGCAGATGCCGAAATTATTGACATATTAGAAAAAGTACATGTAAAATTTTGTAAACTGTTGCTTAATCTGAAAACTTCAACACCAATACATATATATATGGCGAAATTGGTAGATACCCTCTGAATATACATATGTAACAGTTAAGTTGAAATTTTTGTCATTCTGGCCGAAATTAATTGACGGAAAGCAATCAAAATTATTATCTCTGATCTATAAATTATTGTATTTGAAAACTCACGGAAATAATACTTTTTCATGGATTAATTTTGTTAAATCAATACTTGATGACTGTGGTTATTCAAACGTTTGGCATACTCCAAATTTTATAAGGCATAAATGGCTAATTGAAAGCACTAAACTGAGATTAACCGACCAGTTCAAACACAATTGGCATTCTACTTTGCAAATATCTCCAAAAGCATTGAGCTATAGATTATTCAAGTCGAATTTTAGATTTGAAAAATATTTAGACGTGTTAAATGACAAAAATAGATTTACTTTTTGTAGATTTAGAACATCTAATCATAGATTACCGATTGAAGTAGGGCGCTGGACAAATGTAGAAAGACACAATAGACTGTGTCAGTTATGTCAATCTTGCGAGAGTGGTGACGAATTTCATTATGTATGACAGTGTCCTAATTTTGTAACTGAAAGAAAAATTATAATTCCAAAAATACTTTTTCAACAGACCAAGCGCATTAAAACTGTCATCATTATTTAATAAAAAGAAACCTGAAACTATTCGCAAGCTATGGGTTTTTTTTCGTTCAAAATTTTTTTTTGGACAACACGAGAGTTAGAATTTTTATTTTTTTTATCGCGCAAAGCGCAAAATATGTTTCCGGAATTTAACTTTAGGTTATATGACAAAAACTCCGAATCAGGTTTTTTTTTTTTCCTCCACCAAAATCAGAATATTTTTTCAGCAACATTGAGAATCAGAATATTTTTTTCTGGAGCCGATAATTCTAAAAACACCAAAAGCTCCATTTCAGACCCCTCATCTGTGATAGACGTGATGACCCAAATTATGTCCTAGACCACACATATGCGCTACCGATTGCAACTCAACCATACATAATAGAAAATGAACCTTTTTCGATTGATTCTGAAATTGAGATCGACACTGAAGTGGATGCAGTTCAAGATGAAGTCCTATTTGATTGCATCCCATCTGATCTTGTTCTATTAAGCCATTGTCGGTTCATAGTGGACTTAGGTTTCATGGCCGAGCAGTTAAAACACTCAATTTTGTCAGTCAACCCTTCATGTCTATAATGCCTTGGGGGATAGACCTTTAGGATTTTCAGGCTTGATGTACATCCGTAAGTCCAATGTCCTGAATGTGGTCATGTGGCAAAATTCAAGGTAGGGAAAACTCATCATAGTGGAAATAATAAAAGAGGAATTGGAACTTTTGACATTGATACACAAGCTGCAACAGGTGCATTTTATTCATGTGGTATCAGAATAGGATTGTGTCATAGGGTGGCTCAATGAGTTAGGTCGTTGGATCTAACAACTCATACAAGCCTATCACCAATACGGCGTGGGTTCGCGCCCGGCTTTGTAAATTACAAAAAGGGTGCACTCGACTCACAGACGCATGTGATAAAGTTTACCAGTTGATTGCAATAAATTAGTTCTTTTTCTACAGCAAACTTGAAAACTCACTATCAAATAAATTAAGAAGAATCTCTGATTATTAGTGGTGTTCCGATCATCGAATATAACCGATAATCAGTTGGTTGGTGTCTTAAACCACAGTCACTTGAAGTTTCAAAAATAAAAAAAAAATAAGAAAACTTCGAAAAATTTTGGTCATCTATAATAAATAAGGGAAGTTATGAAATGCGTTTTTTGCGCCAACATGTAAACAATTATTAACTGACGATTGCCGGTGTCAAGGGGTGTGCTTTAACTGCCTTTGTCGACTCATGGCATATTTATTTACTCATCGGTAATGTTTTAACCTACAAGCATCCCCTATCTGCGACGATTCGACAACTTTTTCATCAATTTCGTGCCTATTTTCTATGAAACGGACTCCATGGCGGTAGTGTCCCGCAGTGAATCAGGTAATAATTTCAATAAATATCAAACTACATCTTTCTACATTGAACTTTGGTAAATACGCATAAATAAAAATAATAAAATTATTGAAACAATATAAAGATTTTAACTGTTATCGTTTACATGTGTGAAATCATTGAAAAACTTCTAATAACAAGGGAGATAATTTCCAAATTGAGAATGGCGGGATATACAAAATATTTGAAGATGACCATTTACAACTAGCATTATATACTATATATAGTCATTAGAATGGCGGGACTTACAAAATTTGAAGATGACCAGTTACAACTAGCATCTTGGTAAAGAATATACAATATATAGTCATTATAATGCCTTTTTGCAGTCAAGTTTCAGCAAACACACAAATAACAACTGTCACTGTATTTGATATAAAACGCAATTCAAGGAAATAAAAAGGGGGGGGGGGCAGTAAAGGCATGACTTCCACCAGATGAAGTTTTGTTCCAAGACCAATGACAATTATCTTATTAGGCAACAACCATTTTCTTATCGGAAAGGGGGGGGGGGGGAGGGGTGACAGCATAATTTTTTTTTCAGCTACAATGAAAAATCTACATTTCTTTTCGGTCAGCTAGGGCATTAAAATATTTTTTTCAAAAAAATCATAGTCCCCGGTTGTAGCCTTAAAAGATACTGAAAAATGGGGGGGAACAATTTCTTAATGAACAAAGTCCTGGACTAGCTCTCCACAACACCTAGTCCTACCATTTTATATTACTGGAGGGGTGGGGGGCTGAAATTTTTGAAAAAAATTAATGTCCAAGCAGAGGCATTTAATACAATATTTTATATATATTTCACATCGGTGGTGTAATGCTAGCCTCGATTGCAGTAGATCGTGGGTTCGAGCCCCCATCAGGTCAAACCAATGACTATAAAATTGGTATTTGTTGCTTCTCTGCTAAGCACACAGCAAGCAAAGACTGGTTGGCTTGGAATCACAATAATGTGTCCGAGTGGGGCGAAATGTCTAACCGCAGACTGTTGTTTCAGTGAGCTGGCATTATAAAAATCCAACTAGGCATATTGGTCTAGTACAAAGCAGACATCAGCATCATCTCATTGAAATTTAACTTGTTCTTGCCATGATAGAGCTGGAAAATTGCTGAGCTGATGTTAAACAACAATCACTCACTCCTAAATTTCAAACTATTTGTTTCTATTTAGCAAAAAGATATCATATTTTAAGTCTTAATACGAATTGATAGGGTTATTTCAGTTATATCGAGGCCGTCAGTTTTATTGATGTAGAAAATCATGGACTTGTTGCAAATCACTGACAAATTTGATTGCAAAAATTTGTACCGAGTACATCTCACTATGTATGTGAATCATGTTACGTAGTGATATGCACTGTTTGGATATGTAGATATAAATCCAAGTACTGTTTATAAAATATGATTGATAGTATTTGTATCATGCAACTTGTTTCACCGTGTGAATGGTCAAGTTTAGACCTTTGCCCTTGAAAATCAAAAGGGGTATTACTTTCTTCAAAATGATTATGCATGCAAAGTTTGGTTGAGTCCAGACAAGTCATTTAGTCTACACTGCACTGATAAGATTAAGATAAGACTTTGAAAAGGGGTCATCCATCCTATATTTCATTTGAAAATGTTTGTACATGTCAGGAACATGACTGCCAATTGTGCTTATATGTACGTGTTAGGCGAGGTTTAGCAATTCTGCATATATATATATATATATATTTGTTTCATCTGCACCATTTTCATACTGAAAAGATTTTCACACTAATTTTGACCTCAGTTTGACCTATGACCTTGAAAATCAACAGAAGGCAACCTTTCATGATGATGATTAATTTATATCAAGTTTCAATGGTGCGATATAGCATTTTTATTTAGTTTGTAACATGTCTAGAAAATGTTCACACTTACCCTCGACCTCAGCTTGACCTGACTGAAAATTTCACTTTCAATTCCTTAATGATTAATTCAATTTTTGTACATGCTTTGTAAAGTTTGTTCAAAACAGCTACTATAATATTCCTCAGTTTAGTGAAGAATAAACCAAGGAGAGGGGGGTTGGGGTTCATAGCTGTATAATTTGGTCAATTGATAAAACAACAATTTAGACTCTTTTGAAAAAAATTGGTGGTCCTGAAAAGGGCCGTTGTTTGTGTAGACACTACAATCCACTTGTTTATTGCTTGGCTTTCTGTGTCTTTTTTGGCAGAACGGCCTGGATGTTTGAGAAAACACTGTGACCACCCTGGGCAATGGTGACACCAGACAGGAGTTTGTTCAATTCCTCGTTGTTTCTGATGGCCAACTGTAGATGTCGGGGGATGATTCTGCCAATGTTGGAGATCGTCATTGTCAGCTGATGATCAGTTGTCGTTCTTGAATAATCCGGAAACTTTCCGACTTTGACTCCTCGTTTAGTCTAAGTTTTCATTCACTGCGGGACACTACCGCCATGGAGTCCGTTTCATAGAAAATAGGCACGAAATTGATGAAAAAGTTGTCGAATCGTCGCAGATAGGGGATGCTTGTAGGTTAAAACATTACCGATGAGTAAATAAATATGCCATGAGTCGACAAAGGCAGTTAAAGCACACCCCTTGACACCGGCAATCGTCAGTTAATAATTGTTTACATGTTGGCGCAAAAAACGCATTTCATAACTTCCCTTATTTATTATAGATGACCAAAATTTTTCGAAGTTTTCTTATTTTTTTTTTATTTTTGAAACTTCAAGTGACTGTGCTTAAACCAAGCCCTCGAGCCCAAAAATCTATTTCCGATTAATCGAACAATTCTACTTTCACTTTCACTTTGATTTTCTGGAAATCTTGTGACATAATTAAGCAGAAAATAACAGTTCCATATTTCATCAAATCGTGTTAAATAGTTGTTTCTATATATTTGCAAATGCAATTATATTTCTATCATCCATTAAAAGTATAATAAGTACAGTGGAAACTGACAAACATCGTCAAATTTGTAGATTTCTGGCCGAAAGGCAAATTCGCATTCGCGGCTATGACATAGTGCTGCTCGGACTTATACTGAACTTAACAATACTGCAGTGGTGGGGAAAAATGCAGCCTTCTATCCAAGATTAAGCATTTTAGCCAAAAAATATCTTGCCATTCCAGTATCGTATGTACCCTCAGAACGAGTATTTAGTCTTGCGGGTCATTAAGTGAACAAAAAGAGGGCTCGCCTCAGTCCTTCAAATATTGGCAATATCATTTCATGAATAAAAACATGGAATATTACTGGTAATAATATTGATATCAGTGGTGGGTTTAAAGTGGTCGTTTGGAGTAAACTTTATCATTTAGTCTTTGTCCCCCTCATTTATGTTAAATTGGATATCCACTTAAACTAGTCAAAACTAAAAACAAAGTTTTAAACAAATCAAATACACATGTGGAGAGGGGGGGGGGCACATCTAAAACCTGTAACGGAACGAAATAGAAACGAAACGATTCGTTTCGTTTCTTGTTATAGTATTTACCTGCGTGTAATTACTAATTCAAGGAACTGTTTCGTTTCGTTCCGGTTCCGTTTCGTTTCTTTAATTAGTAAAAATACACACACTACTTTCTATATTTATTTTACCATTAGTTCACATTAGACCTAAGCTGCGATCACAGGGACTTGTCTTTAGGATATTATATAACTTTTATTTAAAAATACTATCCCCTAGGTTAGTATACAGGGGTTGGTATTTTTAAATAAAGTTGTGTATATCCTAAAGACAAGCCCATGTAGCTGCGATTCTTTTATTATATCAAGACTAGAAAATACCGATCATTATCATTTCCTACATACTTTGCTCTATAATGCCAACACAGACATATACCGATAATTCAAGAGGAAAGGTAGTCAATATCATTCCCAAAAGAACCATACGCCATGCACACAATCCAAATGCACTGAAACCTGAAGAAAAAAAAAATGAGCAACCCACTTAAGACCCATCAACATACTTTAGTTTCTCACCCCGCCCCAAAATTGCCTTCCGCCTCAAATTTTTCGACGTTTTAAGATCAATGAATTAATAGATTTTATTTATTTTGACCGCCTTTGTCAGCACATCTTCAGCAAATTTTATCATCGCAAAATTTACCAAAACTTCAGGTATCGTGAATATCATATAAAAATAAAAACCGCCTGGCCGCCTTGAATTTGCAGGAAAAGTCCATGAGTAACTACAAACTTTCTTAATTGCCCAAAAACTAGGATGTTCCGGAAGGATAAGCAGTTCCTGCTCCACATGTGGCACCCGTCGTGTTACTCCATTAAAAGTTTTGACCAGAGAAAGGATCGAAATCAAGAGCAAGGAAATGTATTAAGGGCTTACAAAGTCGTAATTCGGCCATAAACATTTCGGAGGGATACATTCTGCCTTACTGGAAGGAACTTTCGACTCAACAGCTTTTATCACTATTTATAAGAAAAAACCTCTCAAATAAAAATCAAGACATTTTCTTGTTAATGTCGAAAACAAAACAAAAAAAGTCTGAAAATGATTACAAATGTTGTAAATTGGAGATTTACAAGTTAACACCGAGTTTTAGAAATTCGCGTCTATCTTCCTCGGAGAGGCTTTGTTGGATTGTGTGGTCTATTACTAAGTACTTCACTTTAATTTACCCATATCCGGTTTTTTTTTCATTTTGAAATACACATGTACCTACTTTGTCATAAATGAAGAAAAGTCCCAAATTTCTTACATTACTATGTATGGCATAAGTCATCATCAAAATGACACACAGACACAGTCTTTGTGCAAATCTCTACTTTTGTTTTTTGTTTTTGTTTGTTTGTTTGTTTTTTCGATTTTGACCAATTTATATATAAACTTTGAGACTGGAAAATTGCCTGCGCATGAAAGAAACAATTTCATATTTCACGTAAATATGCATTTCTGTAATATTGTCTTGTTTCATAAATGCAGATATTGAGTATTGGCGATCCAGCGTATCATACTCTACAAAAATTGTGCAATTTTGTCGTCAAATGAGCAAACATGTTAGCTATGAGACAATTTTTATATGATACGGCATACAATTACAGGTGAATGTTGTACCACAGTGTTGTGAGATAATATACTTCGCATTTATGATATCATATTTTTTTATCTAGAAAATAGTGCCAAAACAGCTTATTTAAAGATAAGTTATTTTGGCACTGCAGAAAAGTAATCTAATTATCCAGTAAGTTTAGCCATCTGATCTCAATATCAGATAACGCGTTGCAGATGTTATTTATAAACAGTATCCTGTAGAGGCAGGAGAGAGTAAATAAAGTTGATGCATTCTAGAGCTGTTGTTACATTTAGGTGTGAAACCTATGATTAATTTCTTTAACATTTGTGTTTTTTCGAGCCTGCCTGGCTATTTTATCTTACGTTTAACCTTTATAAGACCATATATTTTCTGAAACGTACATGATTCCTCTACGTTCTGTGAAAATACCAGGGGATGTTTAGTCTTGCAGTGAAATGCCAGGCTATGGAAAACACCTACTCTAAAAATAGCTCGGTCATCCCCGGGAAATTCAATATTTATAGGTCATGCATCAAATCCTCCATAGTGGTAATAAAATACAACTAAATGCATCAAATTTGGTCTCAAAATAATCCTTATATATTTAACTTCAATTATCAATTTTAATTATTCCATTCCATTCAGTATTTGTCACAATACAACACAGCGAAAGGAACTTTTTTCTTTAAAAGGGACTACTTTTGCATATGTTCTAAGATCTGATTGGTGAATTATTGGTTTGACACCACAAAAAGTGTATTAACAGGAAGAAATGTAGTATCTGCAATGAAAAGTTGAGACAACAATGGATTAAAAGGTAAGAATTAGATATTCACTTGCTATACTTTGATAATATACATCAATTTACTATGTATTCACTTAATTTAATATATGTATTAAGTCTTCATAAATTTTCTTAGATGGATTGTACATGTTTGTGCTAAAAATCTTGAATTATTATTATCTCAAGTATGACGTTTGTACATACCCTTCGCTAAAATTATTTACATTTTATTTAAAATGCATGGCCTTTTAATTGTTATTTATTTCCATATTTTCAGTAGTGGCTGGTTATGGTGAATGTGATGAAAACAGTACTAATTAACTACAGTTTTCTATTGGTAAGTATCAGTTTTTATTTGATCACAAGAACTCTATTTTACCAGATTGAAAAGATTATCACTTTCTAATGATCAAATTATTTGATAAGAAGATTTCCTCCTAAACCCCTCAATGGAATTAAATGTTAAAAAAAATGTAGTATACAACCTGAAAATATGCATGACGGACTATGGTTGCGGTCCAATATCTGAAAGGGGAGGCTATAAAACTTAGGTGTCAAAGTTTGTTGTCAGGGGTATAATTTGTAGTGAGTTTACTTGTTTGGCAATAGAATATGAGAGGTAATCCTATATTTGACCAATTCTTTTAGCTAATCAAAATAACAAGCTTCATATTCATTTGTTTCAGGTAATAAAATGTCGGAATCGGTCTTCAGACGAGTAATGGACGACTATTGCAGCTATGGTACGTTATACCCAAGAGAATGGTTCTAATGTAGTCGAAAGGGATACAGAAGATGGTTCATCATTAACAAACAGGCAACAAGTAGGTAGTAAATATACACAAGGTACCAATGCCACACCCACGGCTGATGAACCAGGTACCATTGACACACCTATGGTTGATGAACCAGGTATCAATGACACACCTACCACTGATGAACCAGGTATCAATGACACACATACCACTGATGAACCAGGTACGAATGACACACCTACCACTGATCAACCAGGTCACAATGACACACCTACGGTTGATGAACCAGGTACCAATGACACACCTATGGTTGGTGAACCAGGTACCAATGACACACCTACCCCTGATGAACCAGGTATCAATGACACACCTACCACTTATGAACCAGGTACGAATGACACACCTACCACTGATGAAGCAGGTACAAATGACACACCTACCACTGATGAAGCAGTTACCAAATTCACACCTATCGCTGATGAACCACGTACCAATAACACACATATTGTTGATGAACCAGGTACCAATGACACACATACCACTGATGAACCAGGTACCAATGACGCATATACGGCTGATAACCAGCTACCAATGACACACCTACGGCTGATGAACCAGTTGCCAATGACACACCTATGGCTCATAAACCGATTACCAATGACACACTTATGGTTGATATGATTGAATCCCCGGGTAATAAGAATTCACAAGACCAAATATTAATTCAGGACAGTTCAGTTGTTCGTACCTATAAAGAAGATATTTCATCAACTGATTACATTGGGTCGCCAAATGCCTTAAAGGTTACTCCAAGACAGAAAAAGAAGATGGGAACTGTTTCTTCCAGTCAGCATTACCACACATTCATTCCCTGCTCACGGTTCAAGAATTACGAAGATCATTATGTGATCACATAGTTGAAAACGCAGAAAATTATGTTGGGTTTTTGTTTTGCAGCATAAAAATTGTCAGAGTCGTTCGAAGAGGACATTACTTGGATTGATTTGCCGAACCACAAGAACTGACAAGGAAATACACATCGAGACAGCAGATATCAGCAGCAAAAAATAAAGACCTTGTCAGCTTATGCAGAAGTGGTATCATCCCATCTGAATACCACGATTATTACAAATCATTGCCATCAAGCAGTAATGTAGATGACAAATTAGCTGACACCGATGCTGAAGAGGAACAAGGCGATTTTGATCAAGAATGAGACTAAGAATATAACAGTGGTGACATTAAATGACTCGTTTAATTAGATTGCATGATTAGTTTAGGGGTTCTTCTATACATTGTATTTGAACTGTAGACATTATATTCCTGCATGTGATATAGTGGATACAAATTTGACTATTATATAATATATATTTTGTACTTTGATTTTATAATAATTTTCTTTTGAGATTTACAGACAGTATTGAATTATTTCAATAGGATTTAGCATAATTTTATCATTAATGGTATTTTGAAACTCTTAAGATTTCAAAGTGTTCAAAATCATGTTACTACTGTTTAATTCAATTTTTTCAAAAGAGCTGTTGAAATTTTTTTTTAAACTATTTTATGATATAATCCTTCATACACAGGGGCGTAGCTCCCCATACGCAAAAAACGCAATTGCGTACACATAAAAAAATCAGCTAAAAACGAAATATGCGTTTTTTTTATGAAATCAAACTTTGAAAGTAAGATGACGTTCCATTTTTCGGTTCATTATTTCATCAAATCGTAACTTGTTATCTTCATGGACTGGGCTGAACAAATCTCAATTAAATGAATTATATGAATAATATCTACATTTATTTACAATATTACGATTTATTATGTAGAATAAATTCGTTTATCTTAGGAATGCGAGAGTTATCCCGCCTTAGCCGAATATTACATATTTGCTATGTCGTGTCACAGACATGTTGATGTCAAGCTGCGTTTGGAAGAACAGTCGAAAAATGTTGGCTCAAACAAAATATTGTTCATATATATATATACGTCTAAAAATTAAACCAAGCAGTGTCAACTTTTGTTCTTCCCTCGACGGGATTTGAACCCACACCATTGATACACTGCCGCACCATTCGCTTAGCCTTACGTCCGGCGCCCTAGGCCACTCGACCACATCCACTCCCTCTCAATTTCTTGTGCTTACCTGTCTCTCCTTTTTTTATTCCATAATAAATACAATGCGCTCGAATTGAACTCTATAATATATAATTGAACTCTATAATATTAAACATAAACTCTAGAAATGTCAATAGAGAGAACCGTGTATACTTGATCGTTCAATGAAATGTGCGTTTCGTTGTAGACTAGGAATTCCATCCATCGTTTCAACTAGATTAAAAATTCCTTTTTGTCCAACATTTTGTCCTATCATATGTATTTATGTTCTTAGTTGCGTGCTGTGATGTCATTACGATTTCCGCATAACAACGATGTTCGGTTCATTTTTACCCCCAGTTGTTTGGTAGGTATGATGTCTTATTAAGTCTCCCAAATAATGTTTGGGAGACTTATTATTTTTGCTCCATTTCTTATTATTATTATTATTATTCTCTTTCTCCTTTCTTTCTTTGGCACATGAAATTGTCCACGGCAGATCTCAGGAAATACTGGACAGAATTTCATGAAACTTGGTGGAGTTATAGATATATGTTTCTAGTTGGTCCTAAAGTATTCAGCTTTGTGGTAAAGGGGGTCAAAGTCATATCATGAGGGGTTCAAATGGGGATGGTGGTTACTATAGAATCCTATGGGAATGTTGAAATTTCGTACATTAATGTTGATAACTTCTAAATGGATAATGATAGAGATATAAAATTTGACATAGTGTTAGATCACCATTAGAGGAGCAATTCTGCCTTTTGAAAATTTTCAAGATTTCTGCCATTTTCAAAATGGCTGCCAAAACACAGCATCAAAAATGGACGGTAAAAATTCAACATTGTCCGATATCATCAAAATTTGATATGTGGGTAGATAATGATGTCCCGAATTGATTCCCGACATTGAAAAATTTCTACCGATCGCCATCTTCAAAATGGCGGCCACAATACCGCAAAAATTCAACATTGTCCGATATCATCTAAGTTTGATATGTGGATAGATTATGATGTCCCGAATTTATTCCTGACAATGAAACTTTCTAGCGGTCACCATTTTCAAAATGGCCGCCACACTACCGAACAAATTCAACATTGTCCGATTTCAACGACATTTATTTTGTGGGTAGATTATGATGTCCCGAATAAATTTCCGATATCGAAAAATTTCTAGCGGTCGCCATTTTCAAAATGGCCACCACAATACCTCACAAATTCAATATTGTCCGATTTCAACGACATTTCATATGTGGGTAGATTATGATGTCCCGAAATTAATCCCGACATTGAACAATTTCTACCGATCGCCATTTTCAAAATGGCTGCCACAATACCGCAAAAATTCAACATTGTCCGATATCATCTAAATTTGATTGTGGGTAGATTATGATGTCCCGAATTTATTCCTGACAATGAAGATTTCTAGCGGTCACCATTTTCAAAATGGCCGCCGTACTACCGAACAAATTCAACATTGTCCGATTTCATCGACATTTATTATTTGGGTAGATTATGATGTCCCGAATAAATTCCCGATATCGAAAAATTTCTATCGGTCGCCATTTTCAAAATGGCCACCACAATACCGCACAAATTCAATATTGTCCGATTTCAACGACATTTCATATGTGGGTAGAATACGATGTCCCGACATTGAAAAATTTCTAGCGGTCGCCATTTTCAAAATGGTCGCCACAATACCGCAAAAATTCAATATTGTTCGATTTCAACGACATTTCATATGTGGGTAGATTATGATGTCCCGACATTGAAAAATTTCTAGCGGTCGCCATTTTCAAAATGGTCGCCACAATACCGCAAAAATTCAACATTGTCCGATTTCATCGACATTGCATATGTGGGTAGATTATGATGTCCCGAAATTAATCCCGACATTGAACAATTTCTACCGATCGCCATTTTCAAAATGGCTGCCACAATACCGCAAAAATTCAACATTGTCCGATATCATCTAAATTTGATTGTGGGTAGATTATGATGTCCCGAATTTATTCCTGACAATGAAGATTTCTAGCGGTCACCATTTTCAAAATGGCCGCCACACTACCGAACAAATTCAACATTGTCCGATTTCATCGACATTTATTATTTGGGTAGATTATGATGTCCCGAATAAATTCCCGATATCGAAAAATTTCTATCGGTCGCCATTTTCAAAATGGCCACCACAATACCGCACAAATTCAATATTGTCCGATTTCAACGACATTTCATATGTGGGTAGACTACGATGTCCCGACATTGAAAAATTTCTAGCGGTCGCCATTTTCAAAATGGTCGCCACAATACCGCAAAAATTCAACATTGTCCGATTTCATCGACATTGCATATGTGGGTAGATTATGATGTCCGAAATTAATCCCGACATTGAAAAATTTCTAGCGGTCACCATTTTTAAAATGACCGCAAAATTCAAACATTGTCCGATATCATCAAAATTTGATAGTGCTAGCTAGCTCACTGAAAGAACAGTCCACACTGATTAACATATATTGATACATTCGGACACACCCGGACTAGGGGCAAACAATATTTACTCTTTCTCTTTAAAACCACCGATGCCGAGTTGAGAAGCAGCAACTACCAATATTAGTCTTACATATATATATATATATATATATTATATATAATCTTTTGCACTGTAACCATTACACCATTCACTTTTCTACATGACATGCAAATATAATTAATAAAATTGTATTTCTATCTCAGTATTAACCCGTTATTTAGTTTTTAAATATTTTCCGGCTTTAAATAAACATGAATTTTAAAGCCGTCCAGTTTAATTTCCTGTTCAGATAAAATTTCATAATTCTCTTTTATAGAAATCCTTTTGGAAAAAGTTGACAACTGAAAACTTCGTAGTAATAATACATAAAACAAGATAACATATGATAAGCTAGATTATATAATCTACTTATTTATTCACTTATCTCATTGCAACAAATTGTGTGTGCCAACGTTTAGCGGACAAATAGTTTTATTTTTGTCTTCTAATTTTTTACTAAATATTTGGGGGGAAATCTATATTAACCTGGACGTACCATGCATTGCGTATTGCAGTTTTTTGTGATATCTACATCTATCAGTTTAAATACATATAAATAAACCAATCAAATTAACATTAGATGTTTCTTGTGTCCTTTTCCCTTTGACGATGCACCAGTGGTTCGCCAAGGAAAAAAAGGTGATAAGTTACCACAAACATCTGTCTATCGCCGACGAAAAAAAAATACAACTGACATCTAATTTTAATTAGATTGAGAATAATTAATATGCTCTGATCAATTTATTATATTTCAGTCATTTTTAATAAGGAAATTTTCAATAATTACATTTTCAAGGGCAAAAAGACGTCAGGAAAAAGCATCATTTGTGAAAAACAATTCCCCAAATCACAATTCCTTTAAAATTTATGTTTCAGGTGAAGTAATAACACAAATTGAATCGAGCAATGAAACCCCAAAAAACAAACGTGAGCTTTGTGTTAAATCAAATCAATAAGATCAAATGCACGTACACTCCAAACATTGAGTGATAAATATAGTTAAAATAAGGACATTATACTGTATGCTGTTATCTCGTATTTTATCGAACAATGTCTACATTTAATCGTATTAACATGGTCATCAAAATGTACCAGTTCAAAGGTATACATGTACATCTAATCACATGACATCTGAAGCTCGTGATCACAACAATACGGTCAGTTGCTGATAGCGGGAGCTATTAATAACCATCCTAACTAGTATATATCATACTGTAAAACGTATTATTGGTCTTGTATGTGTTCAGTGACTTGAGGTGAGAGGTGAACATCCTCAAACAGAGGTAAGTATATATCATATTGTAAAACGTATTATTGGTCTTTTATGTGTTCAGTGATTTGAGGTGAGAGGTGAACATCATAAGAACAGAAGTAAGTATATATCATATTGTAAAACGTATTATTGGTCTTTTATGTGTTCAGTGATTTCAGGTGAGAGGTGAACATCCTAAAAACAGAAGTAAGTATATATCATATTGTAAAACGTATTATTGGTCTTTTATGTGTTCAGTGATTTGAGGTGAGAGGTAAACATCCTAAAAACAGAAGTAAGTATATATCATATTGTAAAACGTATTATTGGTCTTTTATGTGTTCAGTGATTTGAGGTGAGAGGTGAACATCCTAAAAACAGAAGTAAGTATATATCATATTGTAAAACGTATTATTGGTCTTTTATGTGTTCAGTGATTTGAGGTGAGAGGTGAACATCATAAAAACAGAAGTAAGTATATATCATATTGTAAAACGTATTATTGGTCTTGTATGTGTTCAGTGATTTGAGGTGAGAGGTGAACATCATAAAAACAGAAGTAAGTATATATCATATTGTAAAGCGTATTATTGGTCTTGTATGTGTTCAGTGACTTGAGGTGAGAGGTAAACATCCTAAAAACAGAAGTAAGTATATATCATATTGTAAAACGTATTATTGGTCTTTTATGTGTTCAGTGATTTGAGGTGAGAGGTGAACATCCTAAAAACAGAAGTAAGTATATATCATATTGTAAAACGTATTATTGGTCTTTTATGTGTTCAGTGATTTGAGGTGAGAGGTGAACATCATAAAAACAGAAGTAAGTATATATCATATTGTAAAACGTATTATTGGTCTTTTATGTGTTCAGTGATTTGAGGTGAGAGGTGAACATCATAAAAACAGAAGTAAGTATATATCATATTGTAAAGCGTATTATTGGTCTTGTATGTGTTCAGTGATTTGAGGTGAGAGGTGAACATCCTAAAAATAGAAGTAAGTATATATCATATTGTAAAACGTATTATTGGTCTTTTATGTGTTCAGTGATTTGAGGTGAGAGGTGAACATCCTAAAAACAGAAGTAAGTATATATCATATTGTAAAACGTATTATTGGTCTTGTATGTGTTCAGTGACTTGAGGTGAGAGGTGAACATCATAAGAACAGAAGTAAGTATATATCATATTGTAAAACGTATTATTGGTCTTGTATGTGTTCAGTGATTTGAGGTGAGAGGTGAACATTCTAAAAACAGAAGTAAGTGTATATCATATTGTAAAACGTATTATTGGTCTTTTATGTGTTCAGTGATTTGAGGTGAGAGGTGAACATCCTAGTATATATCATATTGTAAAACGTATTATTGGTCTTTTATGTGTTAAGTGATTTGAGGTGAGAGGTGAACATCCTAAAAACAGAAGTAAGTATATATCATATTGTAAAACGTATTATTGGTCTTTTATGTGTTCAGTGATTTGAGGTGAGAGGTGAACATCCTAAAAACAGAAGTAAGTATATATCATATTGTAAAGCGTATTATTGGTCTTTTATGTGTTCAGTGATTTGAGGTGAGAGGTGAACATCCTAAAAACAGAAGTAAGTATATATCAGATTGTAAAACGTATTATTGGTCTTTTATGTGTTCAGTGATTTGGGGTGAAAGGTACGTGTTCGTCTTGTTGATATTTGTAGCATTATTGCGGGATGCAACACCTCTAAAAGCGGTTTCCTCTAGTTGTGCAGGGGAACAATGAGCGACTCGTGTATGCATAATGCCGCGCTCCTTGTACTTGAAAGATTACGTGTTGCAGCTTCTAATTATAATGAGCAACAATTTGTTAGGTTTAGTTGCTGAGTCTCTTGATTGTTTTTGAGGTTTTACATTAATGACCTTTTGTGAGTATTTAATGAGGGTTTAATTTGTAGTCAATGTACTGATGACTTTCTAGAGTATTTATTGAGGGTTTTATTTGTGGACACTGTATACTCATAACATCTTGTGAGTATTTATTTGAGAGTTTAATTAGTAGACAAACTACTAATGGTTTTTAGTGAGTATTTATTTAGGGTTTAATTTGTAGTCAATGTACTAATGACCCCTCGCGGAAATTATGCGTATTCTTCGATTTGCTTTAGCTACGCCCCTGATACAGACAGACATCTAATAGTTATTGTGGTTGAAATGTAATTGTACTGTTATATATGATTACAGTATTGATGTTTTAGCTTATATAATTGATTTTAATTGCTTTTAATTCATTGGAAGTTATCCTGAAATATTTTGGCATTCTTATGTTGGTTTTCAAAAAATCAATGTTTATTTTAGTAGAATGTTTTAACTGATGAATACTACAATTCTGTTATTATAAAAAGATATTTCAAATTAATTTTTCATTTGCTATCATAGCGTATTTTTGCTTACTTTTATTTGGTTGACGAAAGAAACATTATTCATATTAATGTTAGGGAGCCAGAAAAGTGTATCCTAAAATGTTATCAAATTGCCTTGCACACACTTGTTTAATCTTTTAGATTAACAAATCAGCAGACAGTCTTATCAGCGGTTACTGTAGTATGGTATTAACATCTGGAAATTACCAATGTAAATATCGCATGTCTACTTAGTGCATAGATACAAAGTGTTATTAAGTCAATATGCTGATTATTAGAAGTAAATTACTTATATCATCATAACATTTATTGTTTTATTTACTTATAAAATCATTTTGGTAACACTACATTATAAAACGTAGTCATAAGATTATTTTTTGTAATTCCTCAAAAAAAATGAAATATTTAGATACGACAGTATGGCACTAACCCCTCGAAATGTAGGTCGGTCGTGTCTTGGTCGGAACAAAGTAACTAAGTACAGTCCACCTATAGGAAATTACTAAAACATGAAACGGAATAGTTTCGTTTCTTAAAATAGTGATAAAACAAGAAACGAAATCATTCCGTTTCGTTTCGTTTCGTTTCGTTCCGTTACACGAAATAGTATCACCCTGTGGGGGGAGCTGATTTAGGATATTATGCAAATTTATGGACAGCTTTTTAAGGCATGAGCTCTATAAACCTTTTTAGTTCACGTGGCCAAAGGCCATGTGAGCTTTTGCCATCAGGTTTCGGTCGTCGTCCGTCGTATGTCGTCGTCGTCGTCGTCGTTGTCTGTCGTAAACTCTTCACATTTTAATCTTTTCCTCAGAAACCACAGAGCCAATTTAGACCAAACTTTGGTAGAATGGTCCTTGGATGGCCCCCTTCCAAAAGTTTGTCCGGTTATCCTGGCTTCCAACCAAGATGGCCGCCAAGCTAAAATTAGAAAAAAGGGGGGATGCAATTTTAATTGTCCATTGCTGCTTTAGTATAAGTCAAAATGAGCTCAAATTTTAACTGCAGCTAAATGACAAGGAGTAGTTTAACATATATACCGGGTTTTTCTCTGAAATTTTTCTTTCAGTCAATTTATACCGATTATGCAAATTAGGCATATTTTGATTAAAGATCACATTTAAATCTTCTCCTCTGAAACCGCTGAACCAAATTAAACCAAACCTGGCAGGGATGGTCCCTGGGTGGGTCCCTTTCAAAATTGTGTCCGACAGCACCGCCCTCTATTCAAGATGGCTGCTGTTGCTAAAAGTAGAAATTTCTTCAATTGTCCATCGCTGCTTTAGTATTTTCACTGCAGCTACATTGCAAGGAGTAGTTTGATAAATATTCCGTTTTTAGCTCACCTGGACTTTAGACCATGTGAGCTATTGTCATCACTTTTCGTCCGTCGTCCGTCCGTCCACATTTCACATTTTAATCTTCTCCTCAGAAACCACTGGGCCAATTGCAACCAAACTTTGGTGGAATGGTCCTTGGGTAGCCCCCTTCCTAAATTATGTCCGGTGATCCCGACTTCTAACCAAGATGGCCGCCAAGCTTAAAATAGAAAAAAGGTGGGATGAAATTAACAAAAATCTTGTCCTCTGAAACTACTGAGACAATCTCAACCAAACTTTGCTGAATTGATCCTTGGGAGGTCCCCTTCCTAGAGTGTGTCCGGCATTTCAGACCTCCGACCAAGATGGCCGCCACAGCCGAACTTAATTTAACTTGGACCCTATGGGAAATTCCCATAAAAATCTTCTTGTCTGAAACCATTTGCTCAATAAAAACGAAATTTTGATGAAATAGTCATTGGATGGTTCTCTTCCAAAAATGTGTCCGGTGGTTCTGCCTTTCGACCATAATAACCCCAACAGCCGAACTTAGCTTAACATAGGACCCTATGGGAAATTCACATAAAAATCTTCTCATAAACCACTGGGCCAATTGCAACCAAACTTTGGTGGAATGGTCTTTGCATGGCCCCCTTCCAAAGTTGTGTCCGGTGAACCCGACTTTCAACCAAGATGGCCGCCAAGCTAAAAATAGAAAAAAGGGGGGATGAAATTAAAAAAAAAATTCTCTTCTGAAACTACTGAGCCAATCTCAACCAAACTTTGCTGAAATGATCATTGGGTGGTCCCCTTCCAAAATTGTATCCGGCATTTCAGACCTCCGACCAAGATGGCCGCCACAGCCGAACTTAATTTAACATAAGACCCTATGGGAAATTCACATAAAAATCATCTTGTCTGGAACCAGTTGCTCAATTGGAACCAAACTTTGATAAAATAGTCATTGGATGGTCTTCTTCCAAAATTGTGTCTGGTGGTCCGCCCTCTGACCAAGATGACTGCACAGCTGAACTTAGTTTAACATAGGACCCTATGGGAAATTCACATAAAAACCATCTTGTCTGGAACCAGTAGTTCAATTAGAACCAAACTTTGATAGAATAGTCATTGGAAGGTCCTTTTCCAAAATTGTGTCCGGTAGTCGCGCTCTCCCACCAAGATGGTCGCCACAGTGCAGTTACGTTGTTATTG
The DNA here is from genome assembly GCA_963680875.1 of Bathymodiolus brooksi. NCBI lineage: Eukaryota > Metazoa > Mollusca > Bivalvia > Mytilida > Modiolidae > Bathymodiolus > Bathymodiolus brooksi. Next base: position 97,725,531 of record OY804586.1, read on the forward strand.
AAAGCAGCTTTGATCCAGGTGAGCGATTACAGGCTCCTGGGAGCCTCTTGTTGTATTAGCACCTGTGTAGTAGTCTCAGTAATCTTGTGTCAAGGAACATTTTGATTAATTAGTCATGGGAAATAGTGATGAATAATTTGTAATGTACATAATAATTAATTCAAGGACTGGCTTGAGAACAAAACAAGACACCACTAGCAGATTGAACATTTATATTAATAAAAGAATATTACTTTTGAATTGATATTATTATCCCTGTATTTGTATACTGAAAAACATATGAAAATTCAGGGTAAACAATTATATGTATCCATGCAGTGTACTTGTATAGACATAAGAATGGCTGAACTCAGAGAGTCTGGCGAAAGTATGCAGTTCCTGAAAGTTATAGAGCATGCTAACGCCAGACTAACAATAAAAGAGGCAACAGAACCACCAACCTTTGGCAGGTAACTGACCAATCCTATTATTACATACACTCGAGAACACCCGTTTTTGTTATGCACAAAGCAGGGATTGAACTATTACCATAGAGGTAATTGACTGATGATCAACAGTAGTCGTATTTAAACTAGCAACTTAGACTACTCGGACACCTAGGCCTCCACTAGCCGTTTCTAAGCACAATTTCATTACAATCCTTGAACACAGCATAGTTTTATAGGAATTAGCTTGTACAGTACATAGGTGCATTTTTTTTTATTCAAATGCTTTTGAAAAAAAGCAATGGTTTCAGGCATTTATTTCATATTCCAATCAGGTAAAAATAAGATTCAAATGTTCACACAAAAAATAAAAATTCAACCAAATAATGTTTGCATAAATTATTGCATAAACAAGACTTGATTCTCAAAATCTGTGTCCCCCAACAAAAAGTGAGTCCCCCAGACCAAAAAGTTGCAGATAATTGTTTCTTATGACAAAAATAGTCTAATCCTCACCAGCTTCACATTTCCTGAAACGTCATCTTCATCTGAGAAACAGGCTACTGGGCCAGGGCTATGAAAAGATTCGCCTTATTCGATCTCTTAAAAAGTTTATATTCCGATACCAAGATATTGTCGAAATATATTCCGTCTCTGCAGAGACGATAATAAACGATGCATTTTCATATAGTGAAAATGTATAAAGATAAGGAAGTCAACAAAAATGTCAAAAATATTTTTTATCAATGTGTGATGTAAAGGGTTTTATTATATTTACTTCACTGAATTTGGTACTGCTTTGACAACTATTTTACCTATTTTGTTCCAGTATTGTTATAAATACTGTTATAGTGACAGCCGGAACCTTTAAGCCGTAATGAAAGCGGGAAGTTTGGCGCTTTAAAATCTGATTCAACCCACCATTTCTTTAGAAATGCCTGTACCAAGTCAGGGTCATTACGGTTTTCACATAATATTAATAAAGAAACTCCTAAGGGTGTTCGAAATCTGTAAAAACTGTATTTTTGGACATAATTTAAAGGAATAACGTTTGGAATTTAAGTGGAAACTATGGATTAAACGATTGTTATCATCCATCAAACGAGTTATAGTGGAAAAGTGGAATAATTTGACATTTTTCTCACAGTCGCCGATCAACTTTTGTTGACAAATGCCGCGTGAAATGGCGGGACTTTCAATCAAGTGATTTGACACTGATTTCAAGTGAAACAATTTATATAGAGATATATATTTGGAAATCTGAACTTATAATCCAAAAACATTAAGAAGTATGTACATCGTAAAAAAGTAAAGGACGTGGTAATTCGTTGGTGAACAGACATATCTCGATTTACTCGGAACCCGTAAGCAAAACAAACAGCTGATTTGAAGAAATCACGGTAAGAGTACACTGTACTTTGTATGTTCCTCGTCGATGTGCTATTCCTGTAGTGTAAGCTTACTAACTGTATGTGTATGTGAAGTTTATTACCAGAATAAACAACTCGCCACTAACACCTCGGCTTATCACACTTCCGGTAATGAATGTAAACAAATCCACGATGAATTATCTCAGGTACGTCGTTATACTAGTAACACTGTCAACACCATTTATACGCCAGAAAGATACATTTGCTGATAATGCCCAGTCTAGAAACATCACTCAGTTATCACCATGCCAAAACTACGACAAACTTATGCCAAACTCGTCGCTAGTTGGAACAAATTTGATGCTTGCTAATGTCTAATGACCTCCAACTGAACTCATATACTATGTTATTTTACCGTGTAAAACATAGCAGAATTAATCCACCTTCTGTACCAGTTGAGTTTAAACAGAGAATACACAGGCTTCTGATAATTCTTATTATCATCGGAGATATCTCACTTAACCCAGGTCCTGTGAAAAATCATTGTGGACTTTGTGCCAAGCCTGTTGCAAAAAATCACCGTGCAGTTCTATGCGAAGGTTGCAATTACTGGTGGCATATTAAATGTGGTAAGATCACACCAGATCAGTACAAAACATTGAGCAACTCAGACGACCCATGGATCTGTCATGACTGCAGCTACTTTCAATTTTCTGACTCTTTCTTTGACGGGTCAATACCATCAACAGATAATGATGAAAATGGTAGTGATGATGATCATGATATTTTTGAAAACTTAACTGAAACAAGACGAAACCATCCAAAACGTCTCATATGTGCATACCTTAAACATCAATAGCTTAAGGTATAAAGTAGGACACATAAAAGAACTACTACAAAAGGGAACTGTTGACATTCTCTTCTTAGCAGAAACTAAGCTTGATCAATCTTTTGTTGACTGTCAATTTAAAGTTGATAATTGCATTTTCTGGAGACAAGACCGAACAAGTAAAGGGGGAGGGTTAGCAGTGTATCTCAGATCGGACATAGCAGGCGATAGAAAGAGAAAATATGAATTTGAATCTGTAGAATCTATAAGTGTTGAGATAATTATGAACAAAAATAAATGGTTACTTATTGGTGCTTATAAACCACCAACTGTTCCAGAAAATATTTTTACAAGTGATTTTATAAAATGCTTAGATCAAGTTACATGTAACTATGATAATTTTATGGTTCTGGGAGATCTAAATTTTGATTATTTACATGCAGAAAAAGGAAATGCTCTCAAAAATGTATGTGATATTTTTGATTTAACAAATTTGATTAAAAACCCTACATGTTTTTGTAAGGATGCAAATCCTAGTTTAGTAGATGTTATTCTTACTAATAAACCAACTTCATGTGGTAAAATATGTAATTTTGACTGCGGCATAAGTGATGTGCATAACATAATTTCAGTACAGTTTAAAAGTGAAATGCCACAGAAATCAAAGTCAAAAAGACTGTTTAGAAGTTATAAAAATTTTGATAATGAAAATTTTATTAAAGATCTTAATGAACTGAATTTAGATTTTTCAAATTTTTCTGATGTAAATTTAGCATATGAGAATTTTAATCATCTGTTTACACAAGTTTATGATAAACATGTACCTTTAAAGAAAAGGGCAATGGTAAAATCTCCTGTGCCTTAAATGAACAGCAAACTTAGAAAAGCTGTATATAAGAAACGTCAACTACACAATGCTTTTAAAACACAAAGAAGTTCTAAATCTTGGGAACAGTATCGGAAACAAAGAAATATTGTTACAAAAATAAAAAGAAAATCAATTAGGAATTATTTTCTAGAAAGATGTGTTGGTGGCCTGAAAAACAAAGACTTTTGGCCTACAATAAAACCTTTTTTAACCAATAAAGGATGTAATTTTGAAACAGACATTATCGTGAATGAAGATGACAAACTTTTGAATGATCAGTCAGAGATATCAAATGTTTTCAACAATTTCTTTGTAAATGTTGCAAAGGATATAGGGAAAGATTCAACACCTATAAATGATTGTCATCCTAGTATTTGTAAAATTAAAGATAGATGCAGGCGCGTAGCTCCCTATACGCCAACACGCAGTTGCGTGCACATCGGCGTGCTGAAGAAGAAAAAAATAAAGAGCAAAACAAATAAGATAAATAAGGAATAATAAAAATTAAAAAAAAAGTGGAAAACAAAGTTTCGTTGTGGCTTTTTGTGAAAATTCAATGTCATAAAAATTACGGCATTTCAAATTTTATTCAAATGACGTTACGGCCGTATCATTAGTATGAGTTATATCGAAAATATGGACAAGCGGACCAAACTGCGCACACTTTGCGAAACGCGATGGACGAGTTGAGCCGACGCACTGTACACCTTTAAAACATCATTTCCTGTAGTGGTTCATGCGTTGGAACGATTACAGGGACTAGGAGATGACAAAGCCGGACAATACCTTGCATCTTTTACCAGATTTGTATTTGTTATAGCTCTGGTATTATCAGCACACATTTCACAGAGTACGGTGTTTCTGTCGAAATTCCTGCAAGGTATCGAATGTGACCTGCTGGAGGCTACAAAAGAATGTAAAACTGTCATTGAGTTGTTACGAGCTGAACGACTCGATCAATCAGTTTGGGATGAATTGTATCAATCGGCATTAGATTTATCAGAACCTTTCGATATCGTTGAAAATATGCCGAGGCGATGTGGAAGACAGACTACCAGAGCCAATCACCCTGCAGACACGCCAAAACAGTATTGGAAACTTTCTTTGTACTATGCGTTTATAGACCACATGATATTGGAATTGGAGTCGCGTCTGATCAAATCAGAAAATCGCTTTTATGCACAGTATCTGCTTCCTCGTGTTATAGGAAATATTACAAACGAACGAATCGCGACATTGTATGAGATATACCAGACTGACCTGACATGTAATTTAGACGAATTCAAGAGAGAGGTCGCTCGATGGCGAACACGCTGTAGTATAACACCTCGCCATCAGATGTCAACTTCACTTTGTGAGACACTTGATGCAGTAAACCCGGTGCTATATCCTTCTATAGATACCATCTTGTGTATCATGTTGACAATGCCGGTAACAAGTGCCACCGCAGAGCGATCGTTCAGTGTACTACGTCGGTTGAAGACATATGTACGATCAACAATGAATAACCATAGGTTGTCATCGCTAGCATTAATGCATATCCATCGCGATTTCAGTGTGGATTTAGACAAAGTTATGGAGAAGTGCGTGTCTGCTAAGACACGAAGAACAGATTTTGGGCAATTCTAAGTAAATTCTGTCTAACAAAATCATGAAATCAATGTATTCAATTTACCCATGAAAACACCTCAGAACGCACCATTATGAATCTAGTAAAAAAAAAGACCCCCTCTCCAAGGTATGGCTGCTTGCACTGCAAAAAAGGCTAGCTACGCCCCTGAGATGTATCACAAATGATTGTAACAGTGAGTTATTTTTCAAACCTGTTTCAGATGAATTTGTAGAAAAACAGATAAACAAGATTAATATTAAAAAAGCTACTGGTATTGATCAAATATCGCCTAAAATACTTAAGATAGCTAAACATGCTGTGGTAGCTCCAATTACCCAACTTATAAATTTATCAATTAATACTTGTACTTTTCCAGACAAACTGAAGATAGCGCAAGTAGTGCCAATTCACAAAAAGAATAGTACTTTTTTGAAAGGTAATTATAGACCAGTTAGCATCTTACCAACAATATCAAAAAATTTTGAAAGGGCTATAGATGAACAATTGATAACATTTTTTGATTTACATTTTAATATATATTTGTCAGCATTTAGATCAGGTTACAGCTGTCAAGACACTCTAATTAGAATAATTGAAGATTGGAAGAATCTGTTAGATAATAACCAATATGTCGCTGCCATCTTAATGGACTTATCAAAGGCCTTTGACTGCCTTCCCCATAACCTTTTACTATTGAAATTAGAAAACTATGGTGTATCAGAAAATTCTTTAAAATTATTACAAAGCTATCTTTTTTTTTTAACAACAATATATTTTTATTCAAAATACTTGTTACATTCTTACTTCAAAAGCCCAAGCTACTTATGAAGTATTTCATATTAATATTTTCTTATATAATTAAAATACTTTCAAATAATATAATATAACTGATGAGTATCAGACTTTAATTAAATATACCTATACATACGCACCTACATCTACACACATACATCTATGCATATACACACATACGTATGCATATACATATACATATACATATATACAATGCATAAATATTTAAATTTCAATATTTTCCCTTATTTTTGCTAACAGTTTACTATTTTGGAGTTTTTGCACCTGGCTTATTCTCGTAATATATTCTCTCACAAATAAAGAATATATGTTTACTTGTTTGGTCTTTTGTTCAGATACATAATATGCTTTGTATATAGAAAATCCTAAAATTGTTGAAAAATAGTTGAAATCAAAATAATCTTTATCAAATATCTTATACCCAAAAACAATATGTTTTAATGTGACAAAATTTTCTATATTAGATTTTTTCAATATTTGTTGTATTTTCACCCAAAATTCTTTCAGATACGAACAATACATAAAGTAATGTAGATAGTCTTCATCTTGACCACAGAAATTACATTGGCTATTAATAGCAATTCTCCATTTCATTAATAGTTTCTTTGTAGGAATTATATATTGCAATAGTTTTCATCTGAATATTTTTAGCTTATTTTCTTCTAAATAATGAAAAATGAAAGAGTAAAGCTGACTCATGTTTGGTTTTTCATTTATAGACAAGTACCTTAACCATGTATTTATACCTATTGGTTTCAAAAAGTTTACATTAATATATTCGTTATAAAAATATTTGTTGGACAGTTGTGACGGATCTTTACATTTTCCATTTACTATAAACTTATCTTTTTGAAAATTTACAACACTTTTAATAGAGTTTTGAGCCTGTAATGTATGATACCATTCATTAGGTATCGCTTTTTTTAGGCAGATAAATTCAGATATCCAATTATTCTTGTATTTTAATTTATCTAAAATTAAATTCTGACTTATTTCCCCGTTTTCATTTAAAATATCATTGATATAAATTAAATCACTATTTATCCAATTATCAAACATTAAACTTTTATTTTTAAACATTATAAATTTATTTCCCCATATAAGCTGTTTTCTAATCTCTGCAAAATGTGTTAGCGTTTTTGTTTGACCCCCACCCATTTTTATCCAGGTTTGCAATATTTCTTTATAAAAATCAGGAATATATCTTAAATAATCTTTAATTTTTTTGTATTCGATATTCATTGAAAATATCAACCAATTCTTACCAAATTGTCTAAAGTATTTATATGGTATCAATTTCCAATTGTCCATTTCTCCACTAACAAATCTACTTACCCATGATGCTCTCAGTGATGCAAAGTAACTTCCTATGTCTATCATATTTAAACCCCCCATTTCAAAATTACCTATCATAGTGTTTCTTTTAACTTTGTCTGGTTTACCATCCCATATGAATTTGAAACATTTACAAAGCTATCTTACTGGAAGAAAACAGTGTGTTAAAATAGGGTCTGTTTGTAGTTCTTTTCTTGATATATACAAAGGAGTGCCCCAAGGATCCATTCTGGGACCTGTGATGTTTAATATCTTTATAAATGATATTTTTGATTTTGTAAAAAAAGGGAGATCTGCACAATTATGCAGATGATAATGCTTTATCTTACGGAAGCAACAGTGTAGATGATGTTATTGAAACTCTTGAAGAACAGAGTGCTATACTTATTAAGTGGTTTACTGAAAATCACATGCAGGCTAATCCTGATAAATTTCAGGCCATTTCAATTGGTAGGAAAACACATGAGAAAAATTTAAGTTTTATGCTACAAGGAAATAAGATTGATTGTGAAGATGAAGTAAAACTTTTAGGTGTAACCTTTGATTTTAAATTAACATTTAATTCTCATGTATCACATATTTGTAAAAAGGCTTCTCAGCAACTAAATGTTCTAAAACGCATTGGAAATAACTTGAGTAAACTTGGCAAGCTTACAATTTATTATTCTTTTATATTGTCAAATTTTAACTATTGCCCTTTAGTTTGGCATTTGTGTGGCGAAAGTAACACAAAGAAATTAGAGAAAATACAAGAAAGGGCTTTAAGGTTCATTTATAACGATTCAGACAGCCCCTATGAAAATTTACTTGAAAAATCACAGTTACCTTCACTGAGATTAAGGAGATTACGTTCCATGGCTATAGAAGTTTTTAAGATAATAAATAAACAAACTCCTGTATATTTACATGATTTAGTAACTATAAAGAAAAGTTCTTACTCTTTTAGATACAACAACAGTCAACATACCAAGAGTTAAAACCACCAGGTATGGTTTGCATTCACTGAGATATGGTGCAGCAAAATTGTGGAACGAACTTCCAAATGACTTGCGTGAGGGAATAAGTTTAAATAATTTTAAAAACTTGATAAGCAAATGGGATGGGGATGGGTACTCGTGTTCTTTTTGTTCCTAGAACTTTTATTCCGCAAGGTTTTCCGTGCCATGTCTCAGTGATGTGCATTTAAAATTTTTGTTTTCGCTTTGCTATACATATATTTCTTGCATGGCTCTGCTTATGTGCTTGCTTTATTTTGTATTTTAATCCCTACTTTTTTAGGGTAGTGCTTGTTTTCGTAGTGCTTATAACCTAATTATCTGCTGCTGAATTTTAATTATGCTTGCATTTTTATATGTTTGTCAATGTATGTCCATGTATTTTTGTGGGTATATATATATACCTGTATGTTTAATTTGTATGTCAGTTTAAAAAAGCTCTTTCGAGCTTATTTTTTTATTGTTATTTATATGTTTCTAATTAAAGCATATACCGACAAAAAATTTTGTTTACCTAACTTGATGCTTTTCAGTTTAACTTGTGCTCTATTTTAGTGCTTGGCTATTTCTGCATGAATATTCTTAAAATATTTTTTTTTTTTTTTTTTTTTTTAGAATATTTTTTAAAAAATATGTTTTAAAAGTACATGAATATTTTATGTGTTTGAGTTAATTTGCTTCTTTGCTTAAATATAAACTGGTTATAATTTGCATGAATGTACTTGTATGTGTAATGGCTGCTAGATGTCGGCATCTTTTTTCTGTTTTGACCTCTGGTCCTGTGACAGTGGGTGCGCAGAGAGGCACTTGTGGGGGTCCAGAGATCAAAACACAGAGATGTATGCATAGGTTTGTCTGGATGTGTATTGGTTTGGTATTGAATGACATGTTTTTGTTGTGCTGTATTTAATTTATGTAATTTTGTTATGCATGTCGGTATTGAAAAGCTCTCGAGAGCTTATGTTGTATTGTTATAAAATGTGCCGACTTTAAATAAAACTTTGATTGATTGATTGATTGAGTTTTCCGGTTGTTGACTGATTTTGTCTGTTTATATACTTATGAGTTTTGACTTTCCCTTTGTAAGATTGTTCGGAGTTCGGTAATTTTGTTATTACCCTTATTCTTTTTTATTTCAAATCTGAAATTTTTTGCTCATCAAAAGCTAGTTATTTCATTAAAAACAAGAATTAATTCTCAAAATCCGGCCATAATTTTCAACGAAAACTAGAATTGTTTCCGAGGACTAAAACCCATGTCTCCCATTCATAAAACTCCCAAGTAAAATATTTGACCTCAAGGTCAAAGGTCCAGGTCAAACTGTGATAATGATGGTATGTGAGACACTGTCTCATCATTATACAACCACATACCAAATATCATTAACCTATCTAAAAAGGCAAAAAGTTATTGCACAGACACAAAAACACTTAAAAAATATCAATTATTTGACCTTAAAGTCAAAGGTCAAATTGAGGTCACGATGGAACACGACACACCGTCTCATGATTATACACCTACATACCAAATATCATTAATCTATCGTAAAAGACAAAGAAGTTATGACTCGGGACACCATAACACTTCAAACATATCAATTATTTGACCTTGAGCTCAGAGGTCAAAGACAAAATGTGGTCATGTTGGTACATGACACACCCTCTCATGATTATACACCTACATACCAAATATTATTGACCTATCTGAAGAGACAAAAAAGTTATGGCCCGACAGATAGTAAATTTGCAAATATATTCAGATTGAACAAAGAGTTAACTCCCTTTTTTGTCTATTTTCTTGTATAATTTTACTTATCTCTTTTTTATTTGGACGGTGACCCAACAAATTTTGAATTTTATCTTTTTAGGAAACATTTGGACCATTCAATTACAAAAAATCTGAAAATTCTATGGATTAGAAATTGATATTTTCATCAGATAAAATTTGTATGCAATCCAATAACGTTTTTTCCTTCATTGTCTATATAAATTTTGCCCCAAAATGTCATTTTTCCTGCAATTTTCAAATTAAAATTTTGAGCTTGGAATGCCGCTGACCCTCATTTTTTATCTTTTTATTTGGAAGGGCATATTACAAGGAAGTTTACTTTAAAAAAAATATAAAAAAAATCTATGGAAAAAAAATTAGACACCCCATCTACCTTAAGGCATGGCCTACGTGACCAAAATCACTTTTGCACACGTCTGAGACGTGACGTCTCGCAATATTATCGATTAACGCTTCCTTTTTCAAATTTCCATTAACAGAAGCAGACGTGAAATTTGGATTGGTAAAATTTTGTTAAATTTTCTTCATTTTATATGCAATTTACGACATTTTGCTGAAAACAGTTAAGAATAACATTGTTGCGTGTTTGTGCAATGCATTTTATACGAATTTATCTCTCTGGAACACAACAAGACATCATTTGACTTGTGTAGTCCTATCACATAGTACCTCGGGTGGCGATATTTACTATTTGTTTTCTATTTGCTGCCTCGCATGAAATGAAAAAATCCCAATGAAAACGTAAAATATGAACAAGTCGTATGTTATATAGGACTATTGACTTTGTGTTGTTCGCATGCAAACGTCCACGTGGATCATAGGGACTTGCTCCCGGCCGGGAGCAAGTACTTTTAATTTTAGTACCGCACATTGATAGTAGGGTTAAAATTATTGATAACGAAAGGCCGGGAGCAAGTACACACATAATATTGATATTTAGCATCGTGTTATCGGTTTTCGTGCTATTATCGATTTTCCGATATAGCGATTTAACAGTGTTAACCCTTCATTCATATGACGATTGGAATTTTCAAAGAATGGCTAGTTAAATATTTCTTTGTACATAAGATTGTTTTTAAAGCCATTCTTGTATTTTAATATACTCTCGATTATCTGGCAACTTTTGTTGTCAGTAAAATGGCGTCATCTGTTTTCGTGTGAAGTAAAGACAAGGCCGATATACGGGATGGAAACGAATATAAAATCCGGAAATGGCTGGTTTTAAAATTTCATGGTTCTGGTCATCTACCTAATCATACTACATCTAAATAAAATAACAGAATGTTTGAAAATGACCACTTTCAAAATTGTATTTACTTTTGATGTTTTTTTAAGTGCTGAAACCACAATGCACTGCAAAGTGACATGTATTTTATATAAGAAACAGGCACATCTCAGTCAGCTCTTTGGTTTACAAGTACGATCAGTGGCCCCATGACAGGAAGAGCCGGTGTCTGAGAGGCAGACGACATAGTTCAATTTTATATAGCCCTTCTGGATTTTTTTCCAGCTACTTTATAAATGAAGTAAATTTTTAGCATTACAAAAAGTATGGTTCAGTAGGTAGATTCACTGTTTTTGGTACTTACGTCTTTAAAAGCAAACTTTAACATCTTTTACAGATGTCACGCTGTAGTCTTGTTTATGTTCCATAAATAGAAACCGGGAGACACGTCAAAAATAATGCGTGCGCTGTGGAAATCAAAATAAAATGGATAAAACGAAAACAGATGACACACGAAAACACATACCGTGACGATAATATGATGATATTATTGATAATTAATGTAATGATATGTATTTACTGTGTATTGATTTGAACACTCGCCCTCTGTAACCTTGGCAACATTTATTAGTTTAGAGAATAAAGTTATATATCGTGTAAAAAGCAATATTGACTTTCCGTTACAAGTAATTTATTTTTGCTTTACATCAAAGTATTAAGTTTGAAGTCTAAGAAATGTTTATAATGTCATTAATGAGGTGTAGAGGACGACCATTTAATATTTAGGGGATGTCTTTCTTTTTTTCCCAAACCAGAAATAGTTTTGACACGAAACAAGAATTTATTTTTATATGAACAAATTTAAATGTTATTTTTATTCAAACTAAAAAAAAAAGTTGCTTCTTTCAGGTCACTATATTTTTTCTATTAAGATAAGATAAGATAATTTATTTACCAATTATGGGCCCACGAGGGGCATGAATATTCACATATATAATTATTTATACATAACATGTTTAACAAAGACAAAGATACAATAACATTTATTTATAGCATGTCATTTATATGCTCAGTGTGGTTGATATGTTTTAATACATCCAGCTATGATATATGTATCATATAAATACGATGAAAAATAAATAGATAGAGCCGACTATTTGCATCCTACCCGTGTCTGAAGCAGAGAGGCAAACACAATGATAACATTTCTGCAGGAGACACCATGTGACGGTGCTAAAAGGATGATAAGGGTAATAACAAAATTACCGAACTCCGAACAATCTAACAAAGGGAAAGTCAAAACTCATAATTATATAAACAGACAAAATCAGTCAAAAACCGGAAAACTGTGAAAACCGTAATGACCCTGACTTGGAACAGGCATTTCTAAAGAAATGGTGGGTTGAATCAGATTTTAAAGCGCCAAACCTCCCCCTTTCATTACGGCTCAAAGTTTCAAGTCTATTATTTAACAAAAGTTAAATGGTCAAATATCGAATATAGTATTAAATTATTTTTTTCGAGAGAGAGGTAAGAGACAAGAATAAAGAGTCATCAATTTATACACAAAATTCCTGAATTGTGAACATTTGTTTGATCCTTTTGTACTTGACAAAATGTGGTTACTGTTCAAAGAAGAGTTTGAAGATACCAAAGGGGTAATCAGAATCCGTATATCGAAGAAGAACAGACAACACAATGGCCAAAAGAAAAAGGACAAACAACGATCTATAAAACATACACATAAACGTGCAAATAAAATATATGTATTGTTTTTTATTGCACATTTTCATTAGCTTCAACCCCAGGACTACACACCAAACCTCGCAATCCCAAGCAATGCAAGTTTGGACCCATTTGAGACCCCGAAGCCCATTGCACACCTCGCTAGATTTGCTTAATGCTCTGCATTTAAATCATGGGCATAGTAGGGCATCCTCAGCACTTTGGTAAGTGGGTGAGGGAAAAAAGGGGGGAACTACTTCACTTGTTATGGCAGAAATTTAATTAGCAACTGGATTTTCAGCATGAAAGCAAGAACAAAATGTTAAGTTGCCAGCCTCAGTGGGTTTTTTTTTTTGGTTTTTTTTATTTGCGAGTTATTTTTGCAAGCTTTCACCCCTCATGTCAACTCCAGATGACCCCTCTCCCCCCCCCCCACCACCTTCCGATTCATTTCTAAAGCTTGATCTTGGCATCCGTAGCCCTTTGCTACTCCACTGCATATGCATAATGCACAGTAAACATCGGATTGGACGAATAAGATAAGATAAGATAAGATTTTATTGGTCCAAATTAAAGGGCCCACGAAGGGACATATAAACATAATAAAACATAAGGTGATTGCATAAAATATCATATAAATTATAAATACAAGAATGAGAGACATGACTAGTGTTAAAATATGCGACACCAGCAGTCGAGCTATTAGAGATTTAAAAACTTGATATTTCAAGATTATAATGTTGATATAAATTTTTATTAAAAATGTTAAGATTTTTTTTTTTATAAATAATCAATGTCATAATATTTCTACTTGTAGATCCATCATGGAAACAATTTGTGATCCATGTTCAGAAAAAAACAAAAAGCTTGTTGCTGAAAAATATTGTTCGGACTGTGAAGAAAAGCTATGCACAGAATGCGCTGAATGGCATCTGCGGTGTAAGGTATTTAGATCTCATCATGTAATTGATTTGTCGTCTGTGGGATCAAGAATACCACCATCTTCTAAAATAAACTGTGAAATACACATAGACGTCCAGATTGATCATTTCTGTAGTCAACATGATATTGTATGCTGTAAAGCTTGTCTCTGGGATAGTCATAGGTCTTGTGAGTCTGTTTTACCTTTAGACTCGGCTTCAAAGGACGTCAAAAAATCATCTTTACTTTCCGATACGTTGGAAGAACAAGATTATATGACTGAAACATTGCAGAAAATGGAAGACAATAGAGACGAGAATCAAAAATTACTGAAACAGAAGAAGTCATTGATAATAAAACAAATCAGTGCAGCTAAATCAAAAGTTATAAAATATCTAGATGACATTGAAGAAAGATTAATTACTGAAGTAGGATCTGTACAGGAAAAAAATGAGGAGAAAATAAACAGAGAAAAACATGAAATTTGTCAATTAACATCGATTTTAAAAGACAATAAACAAGAACTAGAATTCCTAAAAGAACATGGCTCTAATAATCAGCTATTTTTAACTTTACGTAAACAAATAACAAACATCCAGAAAACAGACAAAAAGATTCATGACATGTCGTCTGCTATTAATGAAATTGACATGGAGTTTGAAGAAATTAAGAATGTCAACATTAAAACAATCGGATCATTGTCACAAATTACCCGACCTTGTCCTATTAAATATAAATCAATGAAAGCACAACATCAACAGGTGGAAGTCGATAGAAGTCAAACACTGACCGAATTCATCAAAGAAGATGAAGTTAAATTGAACCGTGGCGTACCATACATGTTAACAGACATGGCTGTCACTTCTGACAACAAATTACTACTTTGTAATTATCTGTCATCTCGTGTAGATATATACAAGGATTACAAAACCTATGAAGATAAAATATCGTTGACCAGTGTACCTTTGTGTATTACTGTAGTACCATGTACAGATAAAGCAGTAGTTACTCTTCCACGTGAGAGATCCATACAATTTATCAACACTACTAACAATACAAAGGACAACAAGATAAACATAGGAGAAGAGTGTTGGGGTGTCACTGCTGTAAAGGACCAAATTTACATCAGTGGAGGAGATAAAGTTATAATTCTAAATATAGACGGGTCTCTTGTAAGAAAGATACCAACTGATGATAGTAATAACAACTTATTGTATAATGAAAGGAATGATCAGTTGTTGTTAAGACAGCCAGGGAGATTGTGTTGTATCAATTTAGATGGCCACGTTATATATAGATACGACATATCAGGAGACCGAGGACTGGCTGTGGATCAACAAGGTCATGTATACATATGTGGATATGATTCACACTACATACACAGGTTGTCACCAGATGGAACATTCCGTGATATAGTATTAAGTAAACATGATGGTGTTGACGAACCATGGAGTATAACATTTAACAATGACTTTACAAAACTGTTCATTATAAATCAAGGTAAGACTGTATTAGTTTATAGTTGTAAATGAAAGATTTTATATTTTGTTGATGAAGAATTTTTATATTTTGTAAATGAAGGATTTTTATATTTTGTTGATGAAAGATTTTTATATTTTGAGGACATGAATGATATTGACAAGTCACATTTTTTTATTTCCAATTAAGGAGCCCTTTCAGGCAGAACAATTAACAAAGAATTTAATACAATGATTATGGATTGATTACATTGATTGGAAGATGACAACATTTTATGAAACAAACATCAAAATTTAATCATACAAACCAGTGATATAACATTTAACAATAACTTACAAAACTGTTAATTATCAGTAGAAATAAGACTGTATTAATTTATATTTTGTAGATGAAGGATTTTTATATTTTGTAAATAAAGTATTTTTTGTTTATTTTGTGGACAAGATGGTATTGACAAGTCACAAACCACTGATATAATATTTAACAATAACTTACAAAACTGTTAATTATAAGTAGAAATAATTCTATATTAATTAGTTGATAGCTTTAAATGAAGATTGTTTTTTACTTGTTTTTAACAATATGTTTCCTCGTGTGTATGTACTGTAGATAAAAGTAGTAAAATATAGATCTAATTAATTTTACTGGATAATTTTAATTTGATTTGTGTTAATTGTATAAAGTATAAAGGATGCTAATTAATGGATTATTGCTAACATTGTACATTTTGAGGTGAAGCTTGGAACTTTTGCTCATTTACATTGAAGTACCTGTACCAAACCACCAAAATACTAGTAGTTGATTTGGGAATTGTTCCCATAGTGTGGTTGGTTGGTGTTTTTTTTTTTTTTTTTTTTACATTTTATCGCAACATTTGGATTATTTACAACAGTTGGACAATTTAGAACATTCCGCTCATTCATATGGACAATTAACAACCGTTGGATTATTTACAACAGTTGGACAATTTAGAACATTCTGCTCATTTATATGGACAATTAACAACCGTTGGATTATTTACAACAATTTGATCATTTACAACATCTGAACTATTTAGATTAACAATAGTGTGATCATTTACAACATTTGAACTAATAACAATATTTGGACCATTCACAATTTTGGACTATTAACAATATTGTGATCATTTAAAACATTTGGATCATTTACAATATTTGGACAATTTACAACATTTGGATCATTACAATATTTTGACAATGTATAACATGTTTTTATAGAATATTGCATACATACAATTTATATATAAAGTATAACCTGTACAATGTGTCTATTTATAGCATATCAACTACACATTTATTATAAGTCCAATACATATGGCAATCGGAAACACACACAATTTTTTTTGGCTTAAAATTAAATAAAAATAAAAATCTAGATAATTTTTATTAAAAGTTTATGGTATTTAACGCCACTTTCAACAATATTTTAATTATATCGTGGCGATCAGTTTTATTGCTGACAGAGTACACAGAGAAAACAACAGACCTGTCGCAAGTCACTGACAAACTTTATCAAGTAATGTTGTATCGAGTACACCTCGACATAAATTTCTTGCTTTCCATATAATGTTCATCCTTAACAGCTTAACCTCATATTTTGCCTTATTACTGAGATCACTATGATAGTTTGATATTAAATCAGATCAGTGCCTATCACCACTAAAGTTATGCGTTCGATTCCCGCTTATGGCGAGGCGTACTCTATGTATCTTTATCATGTTTATGTTATCAAGTTTTAGAGATTTATTGCAGGTCGGTGATTTTATCGATATTCCGGTTTCCTTCACCATATTGAACCACCATCTCATAGGTAACATATTGCTACAAGTGATGTTAAGCACTAATTAATCTAGCGATTTTAAATTAATAATGATCTTATGTGTATAAATTGTTAATGGTGGTTGTTAGTTAAACCTGATCATTCAGAAACAACACGCACACAATTTTTACAATTTGTACACACAGAGAAAAACAACAATTTTCTTAATCACCTGTTGTCCGTTTGTCATTTTCGTCAACACTTTATCTAACCTAATTATAAAGAATCATGGAAGTTGTCGCTCACATTAACCTCTCTTTGTCATTGATGGCCTTTTCAAATTTTAATGTTCTAATCTGACACAGAATGAACCACACTATATTTACATTCTCACTTTTCAAATGTCTGGATTGATGCGAATCAACACTGAAATAAGATCCTGATTGGCTCCCATGTCAAATATAAACTTTAGTACATTGTAAGAATATTTCTTCTTACATCAAGTTTTTATCTCACCTTGCCAATGGAAATGTGAGCTTTTGCCATCACTTGGCGTCCGTCGTCCTTTAACTTTTCACATTTTAATGTTCTCCTCTTAAACCGCTTGTCCAAATGAACAGAAACTTAGTAGCTATAGGAATCATCTATGGATGGTCTTCTATTAAAATTGCTCAATTTGTCTTGATCAGTTAAAAAGCATGGCCACCACAGACAATTCTTGTTTCTGATTGGTTATTTTCTTAAAATTCTTCTCCTCTGAAACTCAGTTGCCAAATGAACAAAAAATTGGTAGGAAGCACCTATGGAAAGTTTAAAGGATATTTCTTCATTTTTTCAAACCAAAGATTAATTTATTGGTATTTTCAGGTTCTCATCATTTATATCTATGTACAAAACATTAAGTAGTGAGAGCAAAGTTTTGTATAATGGTTAGCATGCTCGACTCACTTGCAGTTTATTGTGAATTCGAGCCCCAGTCTGGTCAAACCAAATACAATAAAAGTGATGTTCATTGCTTCTCTGCTAAGTATGTAGCATTCAGAAGAAAGAGCAAAGACTCGTTGACGTGGAATCAGAATAATTTGTCCAAGTAGAGCAACAGGTCTACCCGTGGACAGTTGCTTCAGTGAGCTAGCACTATACAGATCCAATTAAGCGAGTTGATCTAGTCCAAAGCATGCATCATCATTATTTTATGTAATGCTACCTGTTCTCACCATGGCTGAAAAATTGTTCATTTGACATTAAACAACAATCACTCACTCACTCAAGGAGTAAAAGGAAAGACATTTCATTTCGGCTCAAGAGATCTAAAAAAATTGTCTAATTGTAGGGAAGTATTTACTGCTTTTAAAGTGATCTTTCGCTAAAAAAAAATCCACCACACAGGGGTTGGTTTATAATAGGGTTAGGGTTAAGATTATGGTGCTAACGTTGTTGTAAGTTTTATTGCTGGAGGAAACTGGAGTAACCGGAGAAGACCACCGACCTGCCGCAAGTATCTGCCCAACTTTATCACATAATGTAGTATCGAGTACACCCCACATGAGTGGGATTCGAGCTCACAACATTAGTGGTGATATGCATCGATTGCATAGGTAATTGTTAATTTATATAGCTAACTACCATACAACACGACCCCTTGGTTTATAATAGAAAAGGTTGAAGATCCCAAATTTTAAAGTGAATATTATAGAAGTTGTAAATCAATGAAGAACAGACAATACTAATAGTCTAAAAAACAAGAGCCCACTACTTGATTCCTTCCTTGTTGCTTATATATATATATATATATACATGGAAATATATAAATCAGATAAGAAAAATATATGTCAAAATAGTGAAAAAGGTATTCTGAATGTAATCGTGAAGGGTCAAAATCAATGTAATTGATAAATTACGATTACTTGTATTCTAAAACTAAAGGCTCACCTGAGCCAGTATTGCTGACCTGATCTTTCATAATGTTCAATAAAGTCTAGATTTCCTATCCATGGTATTTTGAACCCCCTACCCATGGTATATTGAACCACCAACCTATGATAGTTTGACCTCCTTATCCATGGTATTATGACCTCCCTACCCATGGTATTTTGTCCCCCTACACATGGTATGTCGATCCCCCTACTATGGTATGTTGACCCCCCCTATATATGGTATATTGTACCCCCTACCCATTGTATTTGACCTCCTACCCATGGTATTTTAACCCCCCTACCCATGGTATATTGAACCCCCTACCTATGGTATTTTGACCCCCTATCCATGGTATTTTGACCCCCCTACCCATGGTATTTCGAGGGGGTCAATTTACCATGAGGGGTTCAAAATACAATGATGGAATATCGACCCTGGGGTCAATATATCATGAAAATTGACCCCAGGGTCAAAATACCACATGACACCGGTCCTCCAACCCAAGACCAGTAAAACTTTGTTCCGACCAGTACATTTTTTAGTTATTTAGAACTACAAAATGTATATAAGAATAAATTCAAGAATTTGATTAAGACCAGTAAATTAAAATTTATCTTGATAAGCCTGTATTTAGAGGTCACCTTTAAAGTGGCGTTATAAGACAGGTGACCCTTTGAAACAAGTAAAGTCAAACCTGTATTTAGAAGTCACATTTAAGGGTTTGGTTGGTTTATGGTGTTTAACGCCACTTTAAACAATATTTCAGTTATTTCGTCGTGGTCAGTTTTATTGATGGAGGAAACTGGAGTACCCAAAGAAAACCACCGACCTGTCGCAAGTAACTGACAACCTTTATCACATACACAATGTAATTCTGTATCGAGTATACCTCGCCATGAACGGGGATCGAACTCAAAACTTTAGTTGTGATAGACACTAATTGCACAGGTAGTTGTAAATCCAATTATCATACGATCACTACCGCGACGGCCCCTTTGTCTTATCTAGTATTTAGAGATCACCTTTAAAGTGGCCCTATAAGACAGGTGAACTTTTGAAACAAGTATAGTCAAACCTGTATTTAGAGGTCACTTTTAAAGTGGACTGATAAGACAGGTGACTTTTTGAAACAAGTATAGTCAAACCTGTATTTAGAAGTCACTTTTAGAGTGGCCTGATAAGACAGGTGACTTTTTGAAACAAGTATAGTCAAACCTATATTTAGAGGTCACTTCAAGTGGCCTGATAAGACAGGTGACTTTTTGAAACGAAGCATAGTCAAACCTGTATTTAGAGGTCACTTTTAAAGTGGACTGATAAGACAGGTGACTTTTTGAAACAAGTATAGTCAAACCTGTATTTAGAGGTCACTTTTAACATGGCCTGATAAGACAGGTGACTTTTTGAAACAAGTATAGTCAAACCTGTATTTAGAGATCACTTTTAAAGTGGCCTGATAAGACAGGTAACTTTTTGAAACAAGTATAATCAAACCTGTATTTAGAGGTTACTTTTAACGTGGCCTGATAAGACAGGTGACTTTTTGAAACAAGTATAGTCAAACCTGTATTTAGAAGTCACTTTTAAAGTGGCTTGATAAGACAGGTGACTTTTTAAACAAGTATAGCCAAACCTGTATTTAGAGATGACTTTTAAAGTGGACTGACAAGACAGGTGACTTTTTGAAATAAGTAGTCAAACCTTTATTTAGAGGTCACTTTTAAAGTGGCCTGATAAGACAGGTGACTTTTTGAAACAAGTATAGTCAAACCTGTATTTAGAGATCAGTTTTAAAGTGGACTGATAAAACAGGTGGCTTTTTGAAACAAGTATAGTCAAACCTGTATTTAGAGGTCACTTCAAGTGGCCTGATAAGACAGGTGACTTTTTGAAACGAAGTATAGTCAAACCTGTATTTAGAGGTCACTTTTAAAGTGGACTGATAAGACAGGTGACTTTTTTGAAACAAGTATAGTCAAACCTGTATTTAGAGGTCACTTTTAACATGGCCTGATAAGACAGGTGACTTTTTGAAACGAAGTATAGTCAAACCTGTATTTAGAGGTCACTTTTAAAGTGGACTGATAAGACAGGTGACTTTTTGAAACAAGTATAGTCAAACCTGTATTTAGAGGTCACTTTTAAAGTGGCCTGATAAGACAGGTGACTTTTTTAAACAAGTATAGTCAAACCTGTATTTAGAGATCAGTTTTAAAGTGGACTGATAAGACAGGTGGCTTTTTTAAACAAGTATAGTCAAACCTGTATTTAGAGATCACTTCAAGTGGCCTGATAAGACAGGTGACTTTTTGAAAGAAGTATAGTCAAACCTGTATTTAGAGGTCACTTAAAGTGGACTGATAAGACAGGTGACTTTTTGAAACAAGTATAGTCAAACCTGTATTTAGAGGTCACTTTTAAAGTGTCCTGATAAGACAGGTGACTTTTTGAAACAAGTATAGTCAAACCTGTATTTAGAGATCACTTTTAAAGTGGCCTGATAAAACAGGTAGCTTTTTGAAACAAGTATAGTCAAACCTGTATTTAGAGGTCACTTTTAACGTGGCCTGATAAGACAGGTAACTTTTGGAACAAGTATAGTCAAACCTGTATTTAGAGGTCACTTATAGTGGCCTGATAAGACAGGTGACTTTTTGAAACGAAGAATAGTCAAACCTGTATTTAGAGGTCACTTTTAAAGTGGACTGATAAGACAGGTGACTTTTTGAAACAAGTATAGTCAAACCTGTATTTAGAGATCACTTTTGAAGTGGCCTGATAAGACAGGTGACTTTTTTAGACAAGTATAGTCAAACCTGTATTTAGAGGTCACTTCAAGTGGCCTGATAAGACAGGTGACTTTTTGAAACAAGCATAGTCAAACCTGTATTTAGAGGTCACTTTTAAAGTGGCCTGATAAGACAGGTGACTTTTTGAAACAAGCATAGTCAAACCTGTATTTAGAGGTCACTTCAAATGGCCTGATAAGACAGGTGACTTTTTGAAACAAGTATAGTCAAACCTTTATTTAGAGGTCACTTTTAAAGTGGACTGATAAGACTGGTGACTTTTTGAAACAAGTATAGTCAAACCTGTATTTAGAGGTCACTTTTAAAGTGGCCTGATAAGACAGGTGACTTTTTGAAACAAGTATAGTCAAACCTGTATTTAGAGATCACTTTTAAAGTGGCCTGATAAGACAGGTGACTTTTTGAAACAAGCATAGTCAAACCTGTATTTAGAGGTCACTTCAAATGGCCTGATAAGACAGGTGACTTTTTGAAACAAGTATAGTCAAACCTGTATTTAGAGATCAGTTTTAAAGTGGACTGATAAGACAGGTGACTTTTTGAAACAAGTATAGTCAAACCTGTATTTAGAGGTCACTTAAAGTGGCCTGATAAGACAGGTGACTTTTTAAAACGAAGTATAGTCAAACCTTTATTTAGAGGTCACTTTTAAAGTGGACTGATAAGACTGGTGACTTTTTGAAACAAGTATAGTCAAACCTGTATTTAGAGGTCACTTTTAAAGTGGCCTGATAAGACAGGTGACTTTTTGAAACAAGTATTGTCAAACCTGTATTTAGAGATCACTTTTAAAGTGGCCTGATAAGACAGGTGACTTTTTGAAACAAGTATAATCAAACCTGTATTTAGAGGTCACTTTTAACGTGGCCTGATAAGACAGGTAATTTTTTGAAACAAGTATAGTCAAACCTGTATTTAGAGGTCACTTTTAAAGTGGACTGATAAGACAGGTGACTTTTTGAAACAAGTATAGTCAAACCTGTATTTAGAGGTCACTTTTAAAGTGGCCTGATAAGACGGGTGACTTTTTGAAACAAGTATAGTCAAACCTGTATTTAGAGGTCACTTTTAACATGGCCTGATAAAACAGGACACTTTTTGAAAGAAGTATAGTCAAACCTGTATTTAGAGGTCACTTAAAGTGGCCTGATAAGACAGGTGACTTTTTGAAACGAAGTATAGTCAAACCTGTATTTAGAGGTCACTTTTAAAGTGGACTGATAAGACAGGTGACTTTTTGAAAGAAGTATAGTCAAACCTGTATTTAGAGGTCACTTTTAAAGTGGCCTGATAAGACAGGTGACTTTTTGAAACAAGTATAGTCAAACCTGTATTTAGAGGTCACTTTTAACGTGGCCTGATAAGACAGGTGACTTTTTGAAACAAATATAGTCAAACCTGTATTTAGAGATCACTTTTAAAGTGGCCTGATAAGACAGGTAGCTTTTTGAAACAAGTATGGTCAAACCTGTATTTAGAGGTCACTTTTAACGTGGCCTGATAAGACAGGTAAATTTTTGAAACAAGTATAGTCAAACCTGTATTTAGAGGTCACTTCAAGTGGCCTGATAAGACAGGTGACTTTTTTAAACAAGTATAGTCAAACATGTTTTTAGAGGTCACTTCAAGTGACCTGATAAGACAGGTGACTTTTTGAAACAAGTATAGTCAAACCTGTATTTAGAGATCAGTTTTAAAGTGGCCTGATAAGACAGGTGACTTTTTGAAACGAAGCATAGTCAAACCTGTATTTAGAGGTCACTTTTAAAGTGGACTGATAAGACTGGTGACTTTTTGAAACAAGTATAGTGAAACCTGTATTTAGAGGTCACTTTTGAAGTGGCCTGATAAGACAGGTGACTTTTTGAAACAAGTATAGTCAAACCTGTATTTAGAGGTCACTTTTAACGTGGCCTGATAAGACAGGTGACTTTTTAAAACAAGTATAGTCAAACCTGTATTTAGAGGTCACTTTTAACGTGGCTTGATAAGACAGGTGACTTTTTGAAACAAGTATAGTCAAACCTGTATTTATAGGACACTTTTAAAGTGGCCTGATAAGACAGGTGACTTTTTGAAACAAGTATAGTCAAATCTGTATTTAGTGGTCACTTCAAGTGTCCTGATAAGACAGGTGACTTTTTGAAACAAGTAGTCAAACCTGTATTTAGAGATCAGTTTTAAAGTGGTCTGATAAGACAGGTGACTTTTTGAAACAAGTATAGTTAAACCTGTATTTAAAGGTCACTTTTAAAGTGGCCTGATAAGACAGGTGACATTGAAACAAGTATAGTTAAATCTGTGTTTAGAGGTCACAGGAATTGGCTGAAAGTTAGTTGGGGGTATGAACTGTAGTGTATATTGCGGAATATCCCTTAAAATTTTACAAATTTCATTTAAAAGACATCTCTGAAAACACTGGTAAAAAATAAAACAAAGTTGGCAGAGATGATCCTTGGGAGATCCCCTTTGCAAATTGTATCCGGTATGGACTACAAAGGTTAAAGATGGGTGCTACTACTAAAAAGGAAATTTCATAAAATAGTCACAAATTGTACCCTTTTCACTAGAATGGCGATGATCATGAGTTAATTAACATATATTCCGGGGTTTTCCATAAAATTTGTAATTTTGAGGAATATACAAAATAGGTCAAATTTGAACAATAATAATTATTTAAGAATTTGCTTCTGAAACCTCTGAGCCAGATAAAATCAAATATGACAGCATTGGTACTTTGATTGCCCCATGCCAAATCAAACATGGCAGCTGAAATTGGACTCTAGACAAACTAACAAACTCTGGACAGTTTTTTGTATCCACTCCGTTTATGATTCTCCGCTGAAGAGTGAAACGCCCTTGCCGTTCCGGCTCAGATCTGCATATATACGTATATTCTCCACTAGTATCAAGGGGGTGATCGTATTCGGAGCCGATACGAAAACTGTCCGAAGTTTGCTGGGGAGTATTATACGGAAGGCAATGGAATTTGTGCAACTGATTATATTAATCATTGTAGCAATAATAACAACTTTTGATTTTTAGAGGAGTTTATTTTCCTACCAAGTTAGGGTTGCTAGAGGTTCTTCTGTAATAATAAAGAGGGGAGTTCGCTCCCTCAGATAACGTATAATAGCCGTTACCATGCACCTCCCAACAAACAGATTCTCCCTGGCGCTCGCCGCGGTACGGTAATCTCTGAGGATGGTCCCTCATGTGGGCGTAATAATTTTTATCTGGGATGTACCAGTAATATACATGCCCATATGTCTTTATAAGAATCTGGAATGAAACATACGTTACCCTATTAGTCGTTTATTATACTAAATTTTAAATTTGAACCATATAAACAAAAAATTGGTTACCCTTGCGGAGCACCTGCGTTCATCTCCGATTTTTAGTGGAGTTCGTGTAACTCGATCTTAAGTTTTATGTGTATGTTTTGTAGATCGTTGTTTGTCCTTTTGTCCTTTTTCTTTTTGCCATAGTGTTTCCTGAGATTTATGGATTCTGATTACCCCTTTGGTATTTTGAAACTCTTCTTATGATACCATACTTTCTATTAGCATTTGCAAAGAGATGATGTTTGTGTTACTGGGTACTGGTGAAGGGTCACGGGGTTCAAACCCGCAGCTGATCAATGCGTCCCCGGGTGGTGGATAGGGAAAGCCCTTTCGATGAGGGGGGGGGGGGGTGTCACGTTATAGTACGGAAAGCATGACTGTCGACCATAGTGGGTAACGTGTTTTAAGAGTGCCACGTTTCCTGCATGCTAAAGACCTCTCATGCTAATGACCTCAGGGGCGGATCCAGGATTTCAAGTTAGGGGGGGTGGGGGGGGGGGCGCACTTAAAAAAATTGCGCCGAGGGGAGGGAGGCGCGAAAATTGTTGGGGTATTTCGTGTGAAAAATTACGATCTTACGCAAACAAATCATATTTTTCCAATTGCGGAGGGAGGCGCGAACATTTTTGGGGTATTTCGTGTGAAAAATCACGATTTTACGCCAAAAAATCATATTTTTTCCACCCCTGGACCTCTTTTTGTAGATTTCTAATAGGGGTAGGTGCATTGTAGCTGCTACAAAAAACTAAATTGTTTTCGTCCATATCCAACTCATTATAATTCATGATTTATCAGTGGCAGTCAGAATCATTGACCAGGTTGACACATTCCTTCTTTCATTTTTCTATATATAGATTTTTTTTTTATTATTCAACTTCTTGTCATGAATATAACTGAAATACGGCTTACTGGACGTTAAGCATAATCAAACTAAAATACGGCTCGTTGGAAGTTAACCAGCAATTCAATCAACCACTCAACTGTTTATCAGATTTTCTTAGTATAAATAACAAGGATAGCTTTCTAACATGTATGTTATCAGATTGGTCAAGTTTTAGTAAAATTAATGTATCAATGTTTCTTGTTTCTAAATAATGTTTGTTTTCTCTCATTAGGGAACCCCGATTTATCCCATGCATATTTTAACTTAATTTTATTTGTTCTATAACCATGGTCACAACAATGCATTGAAAAGAAATGGCACATAACGGGCGTCACAATTGGAGCAGGAGCACCTAAGTTCATCTCCGCATTAGTGGGGTTCATGTTGCTCAATTTTTAGTTTTCTGTTTAATATATTGTCGATCATTTTCTGTCCCTTTGTCCTTTTTATCCCCCACGATAGCGGTGAGGGGATATAGTAATAGCGGCCGTCTGTCCGTCCGTCACACTTTCTTGTTTACGCTATAACATAGAAATATTTGAAGTAATGGTTTTGTGGGAAAATCTTAGTTTTTGTTTGAAAAATCACCAATATTGAGAATTGTGTCTTGTTTACGCGATAACTTTAGTAAACATTGATAGATTTGAATATTTTTTTTGCATGTGGTTTGTAATTATCATTATCTTGGATGGGTTCTTACATAGAAATATTTGAAGGAAGACTTTTGGGGGAAATCTTAGTTTTTGGTTGAAAAATTACCAATTTTGAGAATTGTGTCTTGTTTACGCGATAACTTCAGTAAACATGGATAGATTTTAATAATTTGTTGCACGTGGCTTGTAATTATCATTATCTTGGATGGGTCCTTACATGGAAATATTTGAAGCAAGGGTTTTGGGGGAAAATCTATATTTACATCAGAGGTTTACACAGTGTTCAAAGTGGAGTACTTCCTGTATATTATTTAGATCATGCTGCAATATACTCCATCCTTCAATAAAGTATGCTATACATTAAGACTGCAGGGCTGCTTTCCATAAATATATAAAGCTAAATATTATGCAAGTGCGGGGGGATACATCACGCATTTATGCGCTAGGCAGTACTTTTATTCTTTTGGCCATTGTATTTTCTGTCCTATTTACGGCTTCTGATTACTCTCTTGGTATCTTAGATTTACGGCTTCTGATTACTCTCTTGGTATCTTAGATTTACGGCTTCTGATTACTCTCTTGGTATCTTAGATTTACGGCTTCTGATTTCTCTCTTGGTATCTTAGTTTTACGGCTTCTGATTACTCCTGTGGTATCTTAGATTTACGGCTTCTGATTACTCTCTTGGTATCTTAGTTTTACGGCTTCTGATTACTCTCTTGATATCTTAGTTTTACGGCTTCTGATTACTCCTGTGGTATCTTTGATTTATGGCTTCTGATTACCCCTGTGGTATCTTAGATTTACGGCTTCTGATTACTCTCTTGATATCTTCAAACTTTTCTTGCATATTACTCTATATTTCCAAGCAGGACCGACCTTAAGAGTTGCGGTGCCTAATGGTGTTCTCTGTAAAACTTGCAGTGTGTTGTTGTGAGTACTTGAACAGCTGAGAGTAGATAATTCCAGCCCGGGGCCCCTTAAACGTGGGGACCAAATTGGAAACAATTAATTGGTCCAATTAACTTAAGCCCAGCCCTGTTTCCAATGCACAAATATTTGTTGTAAATTGTCTATAGAGGAGTTTAAAGTGAGTGATTGTTGTTTAAGCGCCAGATGAGCAAAATTTCAACTATTTTCACAGAGAGAACAAGTTACGTTTTGATGAAAAAATACTGTCCGCTTGGTTGGATTTTATAGTGCTACCTCAACAGTCTATTATCATGATTCCTAGTCCGGTGTTTGCTCTTACTACTTAATGTTACGTACTTAGTTGAGGAGAAGCAAATATGAGTTCTATCATCTTTGATTTTACTCGACCGGCAATCAAACCCACAATCTGCCACACTTGACGCGTGCACGCTAATTAATACAATACCGATTCGGTTTAGACGAGTTGAAATGCAATATTAAGACACATATAGGTATCATAGTGGTCTACAGTACAGATTGAATGTTCACGTCCCATTCTCTTTTCCGAACATTCGGGCATTTAATAATTGAAGGGTTGAAACATTATCAGAAATCCTCGGTATTAAACCTCGATTGCAATGGAAAATTTGAATTTTATTAGTCTAAAATAAATTAAAAAAAAACTCATATATATACATTGAAGAAAATCAAACTAGATATCTGATTTATTGTAAACAAGGACCAGAGGTGATTTTAATTACAATATTTAACTTCTGTAGGTAGATATCTAATAAATTAATATACATTGAAGTCTATGTATAATCCCGAGGATTTTGTTGAACCTCACTGCCTAATATTTTCTTCGTTTAAAAAATGCTAATCCTTGATTGGTCAATTACTTATTGTGATATCACTCCTGAATTGGGAATTACGAGCGTTAAGACATTTCTTCATTTACCTCCAACGAAGTTAAGTTTACGGGCTTACCTCATTCCCTGCTGGAGATATGTCACCTCCTACTGGGTTGTGGTTGTTTTCTGTTACGGTTAGATAAACACCTTCGTTTACCGGTACACGATGATGAGCTCCCCATGCACTAGAGGGGAGGTGTACAAATTTGCCATGGTGATTGTTACTGACTTTTGAAACCACGTAAACCTCGCCTTTCGGGTCTACCATAACAGTTTCACAGTCGTGTTGGTCCCAACTATCGAAAATTCAAAATAAACAATACTTTAAAGGTGTTAAAGATAAAAAAATTAATAATAAAACGCGAAGTAGCGATGTTACATGAGTAATTACGGTATTGTGTGAATAAATGATCAATTCATAGAAATTGAGTGCGCTGCTAAACAGTGGGTATGGAAATTATCAGGTATTTAGTTGTTATCGCCTGTTTTGATTCCAACACTCCATGTGCCGGGTCCAAGCCAGGAAAGTGAGCGGTCATGATGTATTTATGTGTTAACTAGGGGTATCGATTTTTCCTCTTTCTACGATATTTGTATTAGATTTTGGTACTGTTCCGACAGTGGTATTTTTGTGTATTATTTATGACTACTTTTGGTTCTTAGAGTAGCATTCATTCTCGTCATAAGTAGTGGTCCCCCTTTTTATGTTCAGTGTACTGTCTATTGTGTGGTTCTCGTCATAAGTAGTGGTCCCCCTTTTTATGTTCAGTGTACTGTCTATTGTGTGGTTCTCGTCATAAGTAGTGGTCCCCCTTTTTATGTTCAGTGTACTGTCTATTGTGTGGTTCTCGTCATAAGTAGTGGTCCCCCTTTTTATGTTCAGTGAACTGTCTATTGTGTGGTTCTCGTCATAAGTAGTGGTCCCCCTTTTTATGTTCAGTGTACTGTCTATTGTGTGGTTCTCGTCATAAGTAGTGGTCCCCCTTTTTATGTTCAGTGTACTGTCTATTGTGTGGTTCTCGTCATAAGTAGTGGTCCCCCTTTTTATGTTCAGTGTACTGTCTATTGTGTGGTTCTCGTCATAAGAAGTGGTCCCCCTTTTTATGTTCAGTGTACTGTCTATTGTGTGGTTCTCGTCATAAGTAGTGGTCCCCCTTTTTATGTTCAGTGTACTGTCTATTGTGTGGTTCTCGTCATAAGTAGTGGTCCCCCTTTTTATGTTCAGTGTACTGTCTATTGTGTGGTTCTCGTCATAAGTAGTGGTCCCCCTTTTTATGTTCAGTGTACTGTCTATTGTGTGGTTCTCGTCATAAGTAGTGGTCCCCCTTTTTATGTTCAGTGTACTGTCTATTGTGTGGTTCTCGTCATAAGTAGTGGTCCCCCTTTTTATGTTCAGTGTACTGTCTATTGTGTGGTTCTCGTCATAAGTAGTAGTCCCCCCTTTTTATGTTCAGTGTACTGTCTATTGTGTGGTTCTCGTCATAAGTAGTGGTCCCCCTTTTTATGTTCAGTGTACTGTCTATTGTGTGGTTCTCGTCATAAGTAGTGGTCCTCCTTTTTATGTTCAGTGTACTGTCTATTGTGTGGTTCTCGTCATAAGTAGTGGTCCCCCTTTTTATGTTCAGTGTACTGTCTATTGTGTGGTTTTCGTCATAAGTAGTGGTCCCCCTTTTTATGTTCAGTGTACTGTCTATTGTGTGGTTCTCGTCATAAGTAGTGGTCCCCCTTTTTATGTTCAGTGTACTGTCTATTGTGTGGTTCTCGTCATAAGTAGTAGTCCCCCCTTTTTATGTTCAGTGTACTGTCTATTGTGTGGTTCTCGTCATAAGTAGTGGTCCCCCTTTTTATGTTCAGTGTACTGTCTATTGTGTGGTTCTCGTCATAAGTAGTGGTCCCCCTTTTATGTTCAGTGTACTGTCTATTGTGTGGTTCTCGTCATAAGTAGTGGTCCCCCTTTTTATGTTCAGTGTACTGTCTATTGTGTGGTTCTCGTCATAAGTAGTGGTCCCCCTTTTTATGTTCAGTGTACTGTCTATTGTGTGGTTCTCGTCATAAGTAGTGGTCCCCCTTTTTATGTTAAGTGTACTGTCTATTGTGTGGTTCTCGTCATAAGTAGTGGTCCCCCTTTTTATGTTCAGTGTACTGTCTAGTGTGTGGTTCTCGTCATAAGTAGTGGTCCCCCTTTTTATGTTCAGTGTACTGTCTATTGTGTGGTTCTCGTCATAAGTAGTGGTCCCCCTTTTTATGTTCAGTGTACTGTCTATTGTGTGGTTCTCGTCATAAGTAGTGGTCCCCCTTTTTATGTTCAGTATACTGTCTATTGTGTGGTTCTCGTCATAAGTAGTGGTCCCCCTTTTTATGTTCAGTGTACTGTCTATTGTGTGGTTCTCGTCATAAGTAGTGGTCCCCCTTTTTATGTTCAGTGTACTGTCTATTGTGTGGTTCTCGTCATAAGTAGTGGTCCCCCTTTTTATGTTCAGTGTACTGTCTATTGTGTGGTTCTCGTCATAAGTAGTGGTCCCCCTTTTTATGTTAAGTGTACTGTCTATTGTGTGGTTCTCGTCATAAGTAGTGGTCCCCCTTTTTATGTTCAGTGTACTGTCTAGTGTGTGGTTCTCGTCATAAGTAGTGGTCCCCCTTTTTATGTTCAGTGTACTGTCTATTGTGTGGTTCTCGTCATAAGTAGTGGTCCCCCTTTTTATGTTCAGTGTACTGTCTATTGTGTGGTTCTCGTCATAAGTAGTGGTCCCCCTTTTTATGTTCAGTATACTGTCTATTGTGTGGTTCTCGTCATAAGTAGTGGTCCCCCTTTTTATGTTCAGTGTACTGTCTATTGTGTGGTTCTCGTCATAAGTAGTGGTCCCCCTTTTTATGTTCAGTGTACTGTCTATTGTGTGGTTCTCGTCATAAGTAGTGGTCCCCCTTTTTATGTTCAGTGTACTGTCTATTGTGTGGTTCTCGTCATAAGTAGTGGTCCCCCTTTTTATGTTCAGTGTACTGTCTATTGTGTGGTTCTCGTCATAAGTAGTGGTCCCCCTTTTTATGTTCAGTGTACTGTCTATTGTGTGGTTCTCGTCATAAGTAGTGGTCCCCCTTTTTATGTTCAGTGTACTGTCTATTGTGTGGTTTTCTTTAACGTTTATTTATTGTACTATCCATGTTTATGTTGTCAATCATTTTTGTGATAGTATGTGTTGTTTTCGAGTGAAATCTGTGCAGGTTTTTTTTATAGTTTGTTTATATATGTATTGCCGTTGGAGATCCTGTTATCAAAAGGGGGGTTGGGACACCATTAACTGGTTTAACTTCGCCACAGTTTTGTGTCTGTTCCAAGCAAGGACCTGGATGTTCAACTTCATGTCGTGTGTTCAGTGAGTGATAGGGAAAGGTGATTGTTCGTTTTGTTGATATTGGCGGAATTGTTGACCGTCACTGTTTAAACTTTCTTTTCATGATCGTAATGGCTACAAGTAAATATATCAATAAAAAATGAAAAAAAATATTGGTAACTATTCATAAATTAAATATAAGTGCCCATCCCCTGTAAAAAATAAAACATGGTGAAACGCATTTTTTTTTAGAAGTGAGGGGAGGGGCTAATCTTGGACATTTCAAAGGTACAAACTACAATGTGTATATGTAAATATTATTAGGATTGCTACTGCCGTCATCAGAACATTTTCACATGTTCAGACGTAGATATCATAAGGCGCTTGAAATTGAAAAGGAACCCTAGTTCGTCAATCGGCAAACATCGGTATAATCCGCTCTTCTCCCTTCGGAGGACCGGAGTAGGCCGAGTTGTGACGAGTGCTAGCTCATACGACATTTTTGGTAGTGGTAGAAATGAGAGCTATGGTTCCGCAGCCAAACAAATACCTGAACTGAAGGATAGATTCCACGTGCACATGTTGGTCATGTATGTGTGCTGGTTCCCGTATCCTGTAAATTGTGTTTGCATCTCCACCAGCATTGCCACCAGTGTCCGCAATATAGATACAATGTCCCGACCCACCGGGACAAGGTCCGCATGCAATGTCTTCCCAATCTAGACTATGGGCACCATCTATGTATATCACTGCTTGTCGAACACCACTTTTGGCACTTAAATAGAGTGTGTGAGTGATTGTTGATTAGCGCCAACTGAGCATTTTTTCAGCCATATTATGGTGACAAACAAGTTACATTTTGATGATGATGATGATGATGATGATATACAATTTGTCCTAGACCAACTCGCAGATTTGTAGTTATATAGTACTATCTCACTGAAACAACACTCCGTGAGTAGACATGTAGCTCCACTCGGAACACATTATTCTGATTCCGAACCAACCAGTCTTTGCTGTTACTCCTTAGTGTTGGGTGCTTAGCGGAGATGCAACAAATACCAATTGTATAGTCTTTGGTTTGGCCCGACTGATCATCGAACCCACGATCTACCACACTCTAGGCGATCATGCTACCATTACACCACCGATGAGGTTTACTTAGATAGAAGTAAACAAACATATCATTGATAAAGGCTGATTTTTGTTTTGTTTTCTTTTCTTTTGTTTTGTTTGTTTTTTTGTTTTCTGTTTTTATTTATTTGTTTGTTTGTTTTTAAATAAAAACGTAGATATCTAATTCAGTACGCACATCGCATTTCTTGAATACTGAAGATACCAGTAATATATAGATAGAACGTTATGGTATACACTATTGACAAAAATAGGTGGGTTCAGAGGAGGTCCGGGGCCCGAGTCCCCTTTTTGAGCTAAGATATAAACTCGTAAAAATAAAAAAAACAAACAAACAAACAAACAAAAACCAGAATATTTTCAAGCTCGTCCTTGTCATCTCTCTTTTTACCATGTTTTGTAATTTTAGCTTTGAATTACGCCTCGGTATCTTTTGATTTATCTTAAAACAAATTGTTTTGAAATCCGATTTTGTTTTTCTAAAAAAACCCGCCCTCCCCCCCCTTTAGGCAAATGTCTGGATCCACATCTGATTGGGCTATGGCTAGAACTATGGTGTATAGTTATATCGAGGCGGTCAGTTTTATTGGACGTGGAGGAAACAGGAGTACCTGGAGAAAATCACCGACTTGTCGCAAGCCAATGACAAACTTTATCACTAAGTGTTGTAACAACAATATATTTAACAAAATCAAAATACACATTGATATTGACAAAATAAGTGAATAAACACAATGAGAACAATAATTCCTATTGGGGACATCATATATATGATCATGAAATATGAATTATAGTTTGATAGTTTTACATTGGCAAAACTTGGTTTTTTTCGAGAGCATTTATGTACATATTTAGTAAAGAAATACTATCACATAATGTTGTATCGAGTACACCTTGTCACCTCGTCATGAACTGTGTTCGAACCCGCATCTTTAGTGGTGATAGGCACTGATTGCACATCATTGATAAACATAAACGAACACTTGATTCTGAATTGTTCTGTCCATGTTTATGGTAACATTTATTTGTTTGGTGATAGTATGTGGTCTTTTTGAGTGGAAGCGAATCTGTGAAAGTTTGTTTTAAATATTTGTTTATATAGGTATTGCCATTGGAGACCCAGTTATCAAGAGGTGAGGGTTGGGACCGGATTAACCGGTTTAGCCCCGCCACATTTTTATGCCTGTTCCACACTAGGACATTGATTTCCAACGTCATCTGTCGTGGTCTTTTTGTGTTCAAAGTTCATTGAGTTTAGATGGGAGGTGATAACTATTTTTATTGATATTGGTGGAATTGATGACCTTTAAACTTTGGGGCCGTCGTGGTCGTGATCGTATGGTAGTTGAATTTACAACTACCTATGCAATCAGTTTTACTCGATACAACATTATGTGATAAAGTTTGTCAGTGACTTGTGGCAGGTCGGTTGTTTTCTCCTGATACTCCAGTTTCCTCCACCAAAAAAGATGACCACCACGATATAATTGAAATATTGTTGAAAGTAGCGTTAAATACCATTACCCCATAACTTTCTTTTCATAGTGAATAGTTGTTATCAAAGTCGATCGATCGTAATAACCACTAGCACATCGAGTCCTTTCTTGACCTATTTGTATTTATATATTATACAAAATGTACATACTTTATGGCGTAAATTCTGTGTGTATCACCAGAGTCATTATGAGTATAGAGTATATCTGAATGAGCCCTACTGGCACACAACCCGGATGCTTCGTGTATGTAGTGACTGTTAACTGTAGCAACCCTCACTGCATTCTCAAACGAGGCTGTTTTTTTTATGTATAAAAATATATTAATATTCAAACAGATGTATTATGCAATATGGTAAAAAAATAGATCATCAGAATATGATACCAAAAATTTGAACTGACTTAGTAATCCCGCCACATGTCTGCGCCCGTCTCAATCCAGTACCTGGTTTTTCGTCGGTATATGTCGTGGTCTTCTTGTGCGGTTATGGTTATTGTGTTTAACGCCACTATCAACAATATCTCAGTTATATCATGGCGGTCAGCTTTATTGGATAAAACCACCGACCTGTCAGAAGTTACAGACAACCTTAATGTTGTTTCGAGCAAATGTACCTCGTCTGAGCGGGATTCGAACTCACAACGTTAGTGGTGATAAGAACTGATTGCATAGGATAGGTAGTAATAAATCCAACTACCATACAATCACGACCACGACGACCCCTTATATAAATAGAATATAAACGTTCTTTTCATAATACAATAAAACATAGGATTCAGAAACAAGGGTAAAGCTTATATTAATCCGTTTTGCTACACTCTGATTGACGTCGTTGATAAGTATATCCCATTGTACAGACTGTAAGTCTCGCCTTAAATCATCATAGTAACCTCTTAAGTAAAGCCAAATGTTACGTTTATGACAACTAGATTTGATTTGATTGATGTATTGTGCTTAACGCCACTTTCAGCAATATTTCAGCTTTATCATGGCGACCAGTTTTAGTGGTGGAAGAAGTCGGAGTACCCGGAGAGAACAACCGACCATGGGCAAGCAACTGGTTGTCGTTAACGTCACCTACTACGATAACAGCATCCGCATTGCAGTTCAGCGACAGTTCTAAAGAATATTCCAAACCAAACCATTCCGTGGACGGACTGCCTCTGAGGGACATGAAAAGTGCCATACAGAACTTTTTGGTTTTTTAATCTTGATCTCAATCCAAACAGACTCTAAACAGGTGATTTATATGACAGCATTTTTAATATAAACGGCAACCCCTCCGCATGAACTTTCAATGCGCTCTTTCCTTAGAGGAACGTTAATTGAGTCTAGTTTTATATCACGGTCTGGTGTTGCATGACTAAGCTAAGTTTCACTTCCCAGTCCTCTCCTCATTCATGACTTATCACTGGGTTTGTAACTAGATTAACACAACGGGTGCCACTAGTGGAACAGGAACTGTTTACCCTTCCGGAGCACCTGAGTTCACCCCCGGTTTTTAGTGGGGTTCGTGTTGCTCGATCTTTAGTGTGATGTGTATGTTTTGTATATCGTTGAGAGTTTGTCCTTTTGTTCTTTTTCTTGGCCATTGTGTTGTCTGTCCTTTTTCGATTTACGGCTTCTGATTGGCCATTGTGTTTTCTGTCCTTTTTCGATTTACGGCTTCTGATTGGCCATTATGTTGTCTGTCCTTTTTAAATTTACGGCTTTTGATTGGCCATTATGTTGTCTGTCCTTTTTAGATTTACGGCTTTTGATTGGCCATTATGTTGTCTGTCCTTTTTAAATTTACGGCTTTTGATTGGCCATTATGTTGTCTGTCCTTTTTAGATTTACGGATTCTGATTACCCCGTTGTATCTTAGATTTACGTATTGTGATTACCCCGCGGTATCTTAGATTTACGGATTGTGATTACCCCGCGGTATCTTAGATTTACGAATTGTGATTACCCCGCGGTATCTTAGATTTACGGATTGTGATTACCCCTTTGGTATCTTCAAACCTTTCTTTCAATTATTGATAATATATCAAAATCACCATATTCCGCCGATATTAGATCAAGTTTGGGTTTCAAACTCTGAACATTGTTTCTAATGTATTTGTTTATGTTAGACGTAGACGAGTCGGAAAAAGCTCTAGTATCAGTTGGACCTGGATTTAGTTAAATGCCGGATAAAATCAAGAATAATAAGTATTGAGTGTAAAATTATTTAAAATAATTCAGAACCCAACAGATTTTCGGCAGGTTCAAAGTCTTGGCTCCTTTTTGAAGCGTTCAATGGAACTAAGGACACTAAGGGACTCTCAAACTAATGAACCAGCTCCTTAAATTTATGTTTAATATAATGTATGGTTTGTCTCATTTGACCTCTTTCTACTATTTTTCTATTGAGTGGGTGGGGTTATTGTGCTTAACGCCACTTTCAACAATATTTCAGTTATATCGTGGCTGTCATTTTCATTGGTGCAGGAAAGCGGAGTACGCGGAGAAAACCACCGACAGGTGTGGTATTTTTGAACTGTTCCGACAGTGTGGTATTTTAGAGTTGTTCCGACATTGTGGTATTTTAGAACTGTTCCGACAAGTTTGGTATTTTGAAATGTTCCGACAGTGTGGTATTTTTGAGTTGTTCCGACAGTGTGGTATTTTAGAACTGTTCCGACAAGTGTGGTATTTTTGAACTCTTCCGACAGTGTGATATTTTAGAACTGTTCCGACAAGTGTGGTATTTTTGAACTGTTCCGACAGTGTGGTATTTTAGAACTGTTCCGACATTGTGGTATTTTAGAACTGTTCCGACAGTGTGGTATTTTTGAACTGTTCCGACAAGTGTGGTATTTTTGAACTGTTCCGACAGTGTGGTATTTTAGAACGGTTCCAACAGTGTGGTATGTTAGAACTGTTCCGACAGTGCGGTATTTTTGAACTGTTCCGACAAGTGTGGTATTTTTGAACTTCCGACAGTGTGGTATTTTAGAACGGTTCCAACAGTGTGGTATTTTAGAACTGTTCCGACAGTGTGGTATTTAAGAACTGTTCCGACAGTGTGGTATTTTAGAACTGTTCCGACAGTGTGGTATTTTAGAACTGTTCCAACACTGTGGTATTTTTGAACTGTTCCGACAGTGTGGTATTTTTGAACTGTTCAGACAGTGTGGCATTTTAAAGTTGTTCCGACAGTGTGGTATTTTAGAACTGTTCCGACAGGTGTGGTATTTTTGAACTCTTCCGACAGTGTGG
Organism: Bathymodiolus brooksi; assembly: GCA_963680875.1. Classification (NCBI taxonomy): domain Eukaryota; kingdom Metazoa; phylum Mollusca; class Bivalvia; order Mytilida; family Modiolidae; genus Bathymodiolus; species Bathymodiolus brooksi. The sequence goes on from OY804586.1 coordinate 97,763,328, forward strand.
TATTTTAGAGTTGTTCCGACAGTGGGGTATTTTAGAACTGTTCCGACAAGTGTGGTATTTTTGAACTCTTCCGACAGTGTGATATTTTAGAACTGTTCCGACAAGTGTGGTATTTTTGAACTGTTCCGACAGTGTGGTATTTTAGAACTGTTCCGACATTGTGGTATTTTAGAACTGTTCCGACAGTGTGGTATTTTAGAACTGTTCCGACAGTGTGGTATTTTTGAACTGTTCCGACAAGTGTGGTATTTTTGAACTGTTCCGACAGTGTGGTATTTTAGAACGGTTCCAACAGTGTGGTATTTTAGAACTGTTCCGACAGTGTGGTATTTAAGAACTGTTCTGACAGTGTGGTATTTTAGAACTGTTCCGACATTGTGGTATTTTAGAACTGTTCCGACAGTGTGGTATTTTAGAACTGTTCGACAGTGTGGTATTTTAGAACTGTTCCGACACAGACCTTAATCGATATTGTCTATCCTGTTTAGGTCCTTTGGTTTTATTGCTCCCAAAGTATTTTAAATTTATTTGACTTTCAAATATTGTGGCTTTGAGTGTATCTGATGAAGGTTATTCCAAAACCGAAATACCTTTGTCAGTTAACCATTATGGCTATTATGTTAAGGCCTGTTGGTTTTATTGCTCCCAATACTTTAAATTATTTGGCTTATCAATATTTTGACTGAGCGTACATGATGAAGGTTATTCCAGAAACACGTCACTAAATTTGATACCTACATTTTTATTAGATAGAAACTTGTCAGATACATACATGATATACGTGAAATAGAGTTTTCATTATTACTTAACATTAATTGATTCCTTCCTACGTTTTACCGGTTATGTCGTTCTGTATATTAATATAAACAGTTTAGGTTAACTTGTGTTGGCATAACAATATTTCAGTTAAATCGTGGCAGTCAGTTTTATTGGTTGAGAAAACCGTTGTTCCGGAAAATGCAGAGTATAAGAATTCATTGACACAGTTGGTAAATCAAACATAATTTGATTTCGGTGGATGGTCAATAAGAATACAGTCAAACCTGCCCATGCAGTCACCTGTATTGAAAGGTCACATTTTTCTTGTCCAGTCATAGAAAATTTCATATGAATGGAACCTCTTTTAAGAGGTCACCTGTCTTAAATTGAGAAAATGAAACTGGCCTTGATAGAAAGAGATTTGTTATATACAGGTGCTCTTTAAGGCAGGCTTGACTGTATTTGGTTATTTATATTTTCTTTATTAAAGAATTTGAAATTGACAATTGAAAGTTCAATAATTAGGTTGTAATATGTTTATACACTTGTTACATTGTACTCTGTAGTATTTAAGTGATGTTTTTGGTGCTAGAATCTAATATCATTGTAAGAAGGTACAGTCAAACCTGTACATGTGGTCACCTCTATTAAGCAGTCATCTGTATTTAAAGGTCATCTTTTCTTAAAAAGAGGTTCAGTTCATATAACCTCCACGATATAACTGAAATATTGTTGAAAGTGGCGTTAAGCACTAACCCAAACCTCATATGATATTTTCTATCACAGGACAAGAAAGGTGACCATTTAATATAGATGACTGCTTAATAAAGGTGACCATATGGGGCAGGCTTGATTGTACATGTACAATGTACGATTTGTTTAGAGTTCTATCTAAATGTGTACCACATTTTATTTATGATTACTTTACTTATTTAATGTTTTTTAATGCATAGTAAATATTTGTTTAAAAAAAAATCATAATTTGCAGAAATGTTCTTCAGTAAAAGTCACCATCTATGGAAAACATGATCAATTTTTGTTTATTTCACTGTTGAAAAAAAAATTGAAGATTTTTGAAAATTATATTCATTCTCTAGGATGACACTTTATCAGCAGGTATACACAAAAGTCACAAGCTTATTTTTGAAATATTTAAGAAATGAGTTTTGAAAATGTAATTGAATTAAAGGGTCAGTTTGGCAGTCACTGTGAATATCACATGATAAAGGAATGTAAATTGTTAATTCTAATGTAGTTGTTTAATATTCCTGGTTTGTGATTGGACAATGCTGTAATTTTCAAGGTATCAATTCAACGGTTGAAATATCATGAGATATTTTTAGAATTTTAGCTGATTACTGCTTACGTCATCTTGTCAATAATGTGGCAATACACATTTATATACACATGATCACATTAGAATGGAGATAACTGTATTGCATTTGAAAATTTCAGGGCATCAATAGTCGATTTAATGGTCGCAAATATGCATTTACTGGCTCTGCTATCACGTCGCCAGTAAACTCAATTTGCGACCATCAAATCTCCAATTGATGCCATGAAATTTTCAAATTCAATACAGTTATCTCCTAATTGTTATATTTAAAAAATGTCACGATAAATGTACGATAGACGATTTAATGTTCTGTTTTATGTACTTAGTGTTATATAAGGTTTTTTATTAGTTATCAGACTCGTAATTATGAAAAGATCATGTTTTGTATTTATTTTAATAAAAGAAAATGAATCAGCATTGTCACAAAGAATATTGTGCTACCATGTATAATAAATATCATTGTACATTGTTTGTCCTGTTTAAGGAGCGACCAGGTTAATGTTTAGGTTAGGGGGAGGAGTGCTTTAAAAAAAATAGTTTTAAGCAATTTTCCTTTGCCAGATTTTATTGAAAAACAATTACTTGACCTAAAAATAAATAATTTGACCCTGTAGTTTTCAATAAGAAAATTTGTAAAATTTGAAAAAAAGTTGACTGATTTTTCATGTCCCCCAAAAAAATAATAAACCCCATCCCATAAAAGTTAAATGGTCGGTCCCTTAGTTTGGTTGGAAAATAGTGAAAGTTTTGTCTGTTGTCTACTTCACATGGTGTAATAGTGGGTTGAAGCGTCTTTCTTCACTCAGTGTAATAGTCCACGGTTTAAGTGTCTCCAACTGTATGTTTATTGTTGTGTTTGATCTCAGGAATGTACAGTGAAATCTTCAGTTTATACAGGATTCTACTTTATTGAGGGTTTGGTTTATACAGGATTCTACTTTATTGAGGGTTTGGTTTATACAGGATTCTACTTTATTGAGGGTTTGGTTTATACAGGATTCTACTTTATTGAGGGTTCAGTTTATACAGGATTCTACTTTATTGAGGGTTCAGTTTATACAGGATTCTACTTTATTGAGGGTTCAGTTTATACAGGATTCTACTTTATTGAGGGTTTGGTTTATACAGGATTCTACTTTATTGAGGGTTCAGTTTATACAGGATTCTACTTTATTGAGGGTTCAGTTTATACAGGATTCTACTTTATTGAGGGTTCAGTTTATACAGGATTCTACTTTATTGAGGGTTCAGTTTATACAGGATTCTACTTTATTGAGGGTTCAGTTTATACAGGATTCTACTTTATTGAGGGTTCAGTTTATACAGGATTCTACTTTATTGAGGGTTCAGTTTATACAGGATTCTACTTTATTGAGGGTTTGGTTTTGACAGGTTTCACTATAAATTATGAAATAATGGTCTGGAAAATTAAATTTGAATGCCAAACTGATGCAATGTAAAGAGAAGAATAAACGAAATGTCAAAACTGAGACACAAATTTATTTTCTGTAACCCATGGTTACCTACACTTGTTCCTCCTCTATTTTACCCCTGGGTCAACTTATCGTCTGTACCCCATGATTACCCAAGGCCCCCTCAATTTCCTTTTAACTTTGTGTCCAGAGATTTTTACGTATGAGCAAGGCAAGGTGAGTTTTTGGCGTCCATCGTCTATTAGCTTTCACATTTTAATATTCTCCTCTGAAACCGCAAAGCCAATTGATCTGAAATTTGGTAGGAAGCATCTATAGGAGGTCCTCTATAAAGACTGCTCATTTCGTCCCGATCCATTAATAAACATGGCCGCCACAGCCAATTCTTGTATCCCGATCGGTTAACAAACATGGCTACCACCGAAACTTGGTAGGAATCATCTATGGAATGTCCTCTATGAAGATTGCTCATTTCTTCCCGATCGGTTAGCAAACATGGCTACCACCAAAACTTGGTAGGAAGCATCTATGAAGATTGCTCATTTCGTCCCGATCGATTAGCAAACATGGCCACCACATGCAATTCTTGTTTCTGATTGGTTGATTTCTAAAAAATCTTCTCCTTTGAAACTGCTTAGCCATATGAACCGACACTTGGTAGGAAGCATCTACATGTATGGAAGGTTCTGTATTAAGTTTCCTCAAAGCAGAATGAAAGGTGAGCAACACAGGCTCAGTCCACTGAGCCTCTAGTATTATTTTGAATGACTTGTGACCATTTTCCTACTTTTTCATTGTGTATGGCTTCCATGGTATTACTATAATCTTAATAATAATGAACAATAAGACGACATCTTAAAAAAAAAATGTTAGAAGTCGAACATTTTTGATTGACTTGTGACCGTTTTCCTACTTTTTTCTAATTTTTATTTGGTTTCCATGGTGACCGTTTTCCTACTTTTTTCATTTTTGTATGGCTTCCATTGTATTCCTATGATTGTGAGTTATAACAAACTATTTGTTCACATTAAGACAGTATTTTTTAAAATTATTAGAAGTCAAACGTTTTTGATTGACTTGTGACCGTTTTCTTACTTTTTTCATTTTTATTTGGTTTCCATGGTGACCGTTTTCCTACTTTTTCATTTTTATTTGGTTTCCATGGTGTCTGTTTTCCTACTTTTTCATTTTTGTATGGTTTCCATGCTATTCCTATAATTTTATTAATTATGTTAATTAATTTGTTAGGACATATTACTTACTGTTATTATTTGTTATATCATGTAATTAATACATTGCCAAAAAAAAAAAAAACAAGAAATCAAAGTGAGTATTGTACACTTGATGTTACTAGACCATGTACATTGTGTATATGTATCAGAATAAAATATAAAACATAATACTTCTTGTCTTTTTTTATCTTGATAAACTTTATTTAGAGGTCACCTTTAAAGTGCTCTTATAAGACAAGTAAATAGATTTCCATATATATATATATATATATACAAATGGGCAGGTTGGTCGAAACTTTTGGTATATTTTATATGGGTTTGGGCGACATTTTTATTTGGGCGAAAAAAATCGTTTCGCCCTAAATTTCAAAGTCATTTAATAACAATTTATGTGTGTTTAATAGCTTATAGGAAGCGGTTGGTAGTAGAGGGGATAGTAATCTAGTACATAATTTCTATTTAGCTAGATATTTTCAGCGGTTACTGAGATTTTTCAACTTAAAGTCAAATCGTGTTATATTAGCCTTACTCAAAAGATGCTTGTTGTGGATAAAGCTACAAAACCGCAAATATATTTCTTATTTGGATAATATATTTTGCTGAAAATAATACTACACGTATAGCGTGTTTCCCCCTAATTTTCTGTCGTATTCCAAGCAGTGTAATTTTCTTTATCTATTTGTGAATACAATTATTCGTTTTTAACACGAAACATAACGTTTTTAATAGAGGTATCAATTACACTTGAATTTGATTTGCTGAGAAAGGATAATTGACACATGACGTGGTCATACTATATATGGCTATTGTAAATAATAACAACTAAAGCGTAAATACATACTAGTGACCTGGTTTAAGTTGCATACCATAATAAAATATACATACAACTAATAGTATGCATTACGTAACCATGCTAATATTTTGTTTAACGATAAGACACAACAATAAAGGTGCAGTCAGTGTAATTATTTATCAAGGCTATATTACAGTAATTTGACATTGATAGAAATTCACGCAGAGTAAGCGATATGGGAATAATATAATAACTTCAGGGGCGGATCCAGAGACTCTGTTGACGGGGGGGCTCAGTTATGGAGCAATATTTTCAATAATTGACGGAACCAACTATTCCTAGAGCGGTTCTGGCGTGTGTAGGTCGGTAAATCTTGTTTTCATTTCATTTAGCGTACAGTAGAGAAAGGGTACAGCTATTGACTTCCTAAAGTAGTCTTCGGACACTCTGCTTCAACACTATCTCTCATTATTTGTCTCCCACATATTCTAGGTTTGTTAACCTCTATGTCTAGCGTTTCACATATTTTAGCACTCCTCTCAAAACACTGGTGGTTGAATTGTTCAACATTTGCTCTGCAGTCTAGTGAGCTCTGAATTAAATTTACGCTTTTTAAGGCTCTGCCTATGTCAAGTGATCTCTCTTGTAGTGATCTTGTAGAGGACCTTTGTAAGTTGGAATGACTTGTGTCCGATCCAAATGTTATATAGTTAACAATAAAATAAGTTTAATCTAAATCTAGTGATCTGCTGAGCCCTTTCTTAAAAACCACGCACATTTGAACAATAATAATGGTTACAACAAAATCAAAGTTGCAAATGGAATTCAGCAAAGAAGTTACATCAGCTTCTTCTGGTCTGGTGTATGTGTGTTTTGGCAGTTTTGTAAAGTGCCCAAGGGTTTCAGCAATAGCAGGGGGAAAATCTAATCTAAGTATATTTTATTTCTAATTAATTTTAATTATTTTATATGTATTTATATTTTCATCAAAACGGAAACTCGTGTATGTTTTGTTTGTTTTTGTAATACAGCAACATTTGCATTTAATTTTTTGGTAAAAATAAATGATATTCAAAAAAGAATTTCCTTGAAAGAGGCTCAATTTACAGGTATCATCACACAGATAGAAACCTTTCAATTAAAAGCCGTATTGTGACGTTAACTAACCCTGAAAAGTGTATGTTAATATATGTGCTGAACTTATTCGACGGGGGGGCTAAAGCCCCCACCCCCCCTTGAATCCGCCACTGAACTTCGTCCTAAGCAGGAAATTGCGAGAATTCATATTAAAATCTAAAATGACAAAGATCCCTTTGGTTGTTTAACAAATATTTGTACTCAATATGATGTACATATTGCATGCATGGATTAGGAAATGGCAACATATGTCATTAATGGGACATAATGATCTAACTCTTTCTGTTCACCTGATCTATTTATCTGATTTTTGGAGTTCGTGTTGACAGAGTCTTTACCCTTTTCTTAAGTGTTTTTACCTAATTTTTTGTTTTTGTTTTTTATTTTGTTAAAATCCGGATCGTCCCTTTATTCCAATGTCTTTCGGAATCTTGTACTTTTGAGATTGTCTTATTATTTAGTGAATAACACAAATTACTTGAAACAATAGGCAGCGGAACCAGTGAGGTAGACAAATTGGGGTGGGCAATTCCCAGAAGTAGGTAGCAAAATTATGCCGAAGAAACAGAAAAGACGAAAGAGAAGCAGAGGTAACTGTTTTTAAATGGAAAGCATGCAATTAGTACTAATAGGAAACATATATTGACAGTGTAGCAATTTTGGCATCAGCCAAGAATAGTCAGTTTACAAGTAGAAAAATGCATAGTACACAAGTATACACAAGTAGCTTTGAATTTAGTAAATTAAATTAAATTAAAAAACAAAATTGTATGAACATTGAAAAAGCAGGTAAGAAATACTATAAACCAACCAGTACATTCAATTCAAAAACCTTATTAATAAAATGACATTGGAAAAACAAAGAGAAAACAAGATACAATGCATTAAAATTTTATAATTTCAAATTTTCAAATGTAATCAACAAGTATTAAATATATACCAATTATTTCCGTCGTTGTCTTTTTTTCTTTTTTCTTTTTGTGACGGAAATATGCCTAATATTTAAGACGACGATGAATATTCTGGGCACATTAACAACCACTGAATCAATAATATTGAGTGAGTGAGGGATTATTGCTTAGCGAGAACAAGTTAGTTTTCAATGAGATGATGATGAGGTCCGCTTTGTTCTAGACCAACACGCTGAGTTGGATTTTTATAGAGCTAGCTTACTGAAACAAAAATCCGCGGGTAGACATGTCACTCCACTTCGAGGCATTATCCTGATTCTGATCCAACCATTATTTGCTATTTCTCCTTAATGCTGCGTGCTTAGCGGAGAAGCAACATATACCAATTGTATAGTCTTTGGTTTGACCCGACCTGGGCCAGAACCCTCGGTCTTCTGCACTCGGTCTTCTGCACGCTTACCACTACGCCATCGATGTCGTTCAATTATATTGATATATCAAGTTTATTGTCATTTTTATATACAAACATATAGCTGTTTTTTTTTATTTTGCAGTGTCTGAAAAAACGAAGTTTGACAAGGATAGTCTTAGGCGGTTGAGGAAAAACCAAGCAAAACATCTAATATGAATCGTCATTTACTGTTTGGCAAATAAATATGTTGAATATTTTGAAAAATGAATCCAAGGATCTGTATTAAAATATTTGAGCATATATTTCAGTGTGAGTGTGAGAGCACAAATACAATATGTACGCACATATTATTAAGCTGATATGGGTCGAGACACCAAGCAACAGAAGTTCCCCTTTTTCAGTGTTCTGCCAGACTGACTAGATTATCTGCCGTTTCGAATGAAAATTCGGATTTTTTTCTGACCAGATTAGACATTTTGAGAGTCAGTTTGGGAATATGGATGATCTCTTACTCGCATTCGCGCATAACGTGAAAACCACTCATTTCCAACCATCTTCAAATAAAGTACTTCAACCAAGGAAACGTTGGGATGTTTTATGTCGTATTATCAGAGAATGTTAGGAGAGCAACTTCTACAATTACTTAACATTCGAGAAAATCCAATTTGCCCAGAGAACTCATTCGAATGGCATCATGGAAAACGAACATCGGCGTTTTTGCACATATCTTCAAAGTTAGGGCTGCAGTATGCTGAAACTTAGAACAATGGTGAATCAGAAATTGCTACTGCATAGCACTCAGAGTGGGCGGCTCTATACACACATTCCTCCAAGGAATCTGGTTTCAGCGTTACAAACCGTAGTCACTCGTACCGATACCACTTTCATCCTGTTGATTAGGAAATCTCTACAGCATGTAAATGTCATTATTCACCAAGGAGGGGTTTCATAGCATACTTGTGTGAATATCAAGAGTTGAGGGATGCAAGGACTGCCTAATGCAAAAATACAATCATGATGCAACACACCATACTAAGGGATTCCTGACCAAGATTTAGATGTGCAATTTAATGTGCAAAGAGAGAAGGAAAGCATGATGCGCTATGATAAAGAGGTTGTGGACTCAATAGATTTTAACTATGGTATGTGGATATGCCCTCATTGTTCGCATTGATGTAGGTAGTACATGTACGTCATATCATAAAGGCCAATTGTGCAAGAAACTAAAATGACAGACATACACATAGGGGTGAGACTGTGGTCACTCACTTCATTACTCTTTCTTATTTAGCAAACCTTATTTCTTCTAGTTTATGAATATTTTTATGATGTTTAGCTATTTGAAATTAGCATGTTTGTAAGCTCAACTGGCCAAAATGGCCAGGTGAAATATTATCATTTAGTGGCCGTCGTCTGTTATCCATAACTTTTCATATTAATATTTAACCTTTTTCTTAGAAACTGCAAAACCAAATGCTTTAACTATTTTACGTTATGAAGTTTTAGGACTATTTTGTAGCGCGTGCATATATAGTACATGTTTATACAAGACGCACATGGATCAACGCTTACCTGGCCATGACCAGACCCAAAGGGTCATGTAAGGTATTATCATCACATTGCGTCCAGCGTGGTCTGTAAATCTTTAACATTAACATTGGAGGGATGTTGGAGAGGTGTGTATTCAGTACCATCTTAACGCATGGGCACGCTGGGCAGTTGCCGGGGGGCCCGCGAGCATAGGGACCCCATGCTTATCTATGTATGTTTTGCACTGTATGTTTTTCTAATGTTTAAACACTGACTTTGCTGGAAATACCAATACAATATATATATGTTTAATTTTATGTACATTCAGGCGCGGATCCAGGAGGGGCGCACTCGGCACGCCCCCCCACCCCCCCATCCCAAAGGGATTGGTGTGACTGGGCTGACAATCGCTCTTGAAAGGTATGTTAAATACCATCTTCGCTAGCCAAGGGTTACGATCCGCTCCTCTCCTCTTCACCATTGGCAGATTAAGTCGGAATTTTGGGTCCTCACGGTTTATTTTGCTATTCGATGCAGCTGTGGGTGAATGCATCCAATCAGAATGCGTCTAACAAAAGATCACGCAACGATCACATGTAGAGAAAGAAAAATATAAACAAAGGGGACATCTGAAGAAAACAGTAGACTTTGTCATGAATCTTTGCCCCCCAAACACAGAACGATATTTCCACCAAATTCCAACATTTGAACTTTTCATTAATGCAGTTTCCTGCCACAATATAACTTAAATATTGTTGAAAGTGGCATTAAACACCCTAACCCTTAATGCAGTTTAAAAAAAAATGATCATCTTTATGGGTTAGTAATTGACCATAAAAAAAAATTGCTCTTTTATTTAAAAAAGGGGCCAAAATTGAGAAGCTTTGAATATTTGGAAAGAATATAGAATTTGTATTTTTCACCCAATTTTGATGCAGTTTTTTTGTTTGAATTGATTGTGCCGAGAGCTTGTGGAAGGATGTTGACAGATTTACTTGTTTCGGAGAATATACTTGAGCAAATTTGTTTTTCATATATCTTCATTTGTTCCTACCCTATCTGATTGTCATTGTAAATTAGAGTGGGAAATATCTGCAAATTATTGTGTTTCTGGAGAACTAGATGTCCCAATTAAAGCATATGACATATCACAATTTTATTTGGTCTGATGACTCGGCAACTGAATTTCAATTTGATTTATCGTCAGACCAAATTCAAAACTGTATATCCAAATTTAACAATATACAAATACAACAAAATCAGACTTCTGTTGATGATGCTGCAGCGGAACTGTCAAATATATTTATTTCAGCTGCAACTATGTCACTGAAACTTCGATTTAAAAAGATAACAGATAAACCAAAAAAAAATGGTTTGATGCAAATTTACATAAAGTAAGAGGAAATTTGCTTAATTATGGGAAAATATATTCAAAATTTCCAAAAGACCCTGTAGTAAAAAATCACTTTTATTAGTTAAATCGTGAATATTCAAAGCTTACAAAATATAAATATAATCAATACAGACAGTCTCTAATTGACAAATTGGATTCTTTACATGAAGAAAATCCTAAGCTTTACTGGAATATTGTTAATGAACTTCAGGGAAAAAGTGAAAAAAGTGGCAGTTGTGCTGTAACATCATCAACTTTAGTATCACACTTCAAAACTTTGTCTGAATTGAAAAGTGAATTTCATAATAGATATGCACAGCTCAGTGAACAATTAAAAGAACTGGAAAAAATAAACTGTTTCAATGAATTGGATTAAATTATTATGGAAAAAAAACTATCAAAAGCTATTTCACATTTAAAAAGTAATAAATCCCCAGGCCTGGATAATATAAATAACAATATGATTAAATATAGCTGTTATGAAAACGTAGAACTACCGAGCGAAAACTAAAAAGGAATAAGGCGTGGAAGCTGCATGTGTAACACGATGATATAACATATTATTTATTATGCAGGATAAATTTTAGTATCAATCAAATAGAAAATATCTTACAATATATTAACTAAATTAAAGAACCTGCATAATGTCAGTATTTAGAAATAAGTAATTATCAAATATGTAATTCCAATTTTAGGCCAGGTTTGGGCTAAAATGTAAAATCAGAAAACGCCACCTTCAAGTATGAGTGTCACGGCATTCACCGTCTTTAAACACGATATATACTGAAGATGTGTATAAACTTTAACGTAAAAATAGAACGAAGTGTTCTTTAACTTTAAAAACGAATTCACAATACCAAATGTGAAAATTAATAGGTTAGGAGATCGAACACAGCCGATCTCTGGGACAGTCTAATTTCAAACTTACCAACTTGTTTACGTTGGATCAAAACGTCATGAATGTCATGAAATTTCCCGTAAAAACTATTTATCACGGATCTCGAACATCCGATTATAATACTGACAATATCGAATACAAGAAAACATATATATAAATTCATGCTATTACATATCACAAATTTATCAACTATTAAACACGGATTTAAAACCGTCCTTGTAAAAACTTGTATATTACTATTTCAAGAACGATAACTCGAACGCAAATAAAGAAAAGACATTTGGCGGAAAATGTAAACATTGCATATATTTCGTATGAAAACTCAACTAAAATGTACTTAATCGTACGAAACAATTATACATATTCTGTATATAAAAGGTAAAACTACCATTGACATCAGAAATAAAGATAAAATGTGAAATTAGCGATTTGCAAATGATATAACTCAGTTTCATAACATAGCCAAACTGTTTTATTGAAAAGTTCACAAAAAAAAATTAATTTCTGCCTTTCATCAGGTTTTATCAAAATTCTTAGGCAAATGGATACATAACAGCAATACATAAAGGCAATGATCCAACGGATCCAAATAATTACAGGGGAATAACCATAACTGGTGCAATTGGTAAAGTATTTAATAGAGTCCTGAGTTTAAGATTGGACAAGTTTCTCCAGGATCACAATATTATACATGAATCACAAATTGGTTTTACAAAAAAAGCCAGAACAGCAGATCATATGTTTGTTATTAACTGTCTTATCAACAAATATTGTAGTTCAAAAGATGGGTGATTATTTGCATGTTTTGTAGATTTAAAAAAGGCTTTTGACACGGTAATACATGCTGGGATCAAAATTAAATTGCTTGACATAGGAGTAAGTTCCTTGTTTTCTAATATTATAAAATAGATATACGACATAAGTAAATTTTGTGTGAAAATTCAGAACCAAATCAGTGATTTTTTTCCGCTGAATGTTGGGGTTAAGCAGGGAGATAATTTAAATCCTAGTTTATTTAAAATATTTGTGAACGATTTGCCAAGTTATCTATCAAACACATCAGATCCAGTAAATGTAAATGGGAAGGACGTACATTGTCTTATGTATGCAGATGATATTATATTACTGTCTAAATCTGCCAAAGGTTTACAAGAAAAATTTGATATACTTAATACATACTGTAAAGACTGGTGTCTCACTGTCAACACAAGTAAAACTAAAATTCTTATTTTCGATAAGGCAGGCAGACTTATTAAACATAGTTTTAGGTATGGAAATTAAAATATTGAATGTGTATCAAATTGTAAATATCTAGGAATTTGGTTTAGTTCATCTGGTTCCTACTCCTATGCTCAAAATGAATTATATAAAAAATCTCTAAAAGCATTTTTTAAATTAAAAAAAGATCTACTGTCGCTCAATCCAAATATTAGAACTAGCATGCATGTGTTCGACCATACTATTAAACCTATTTTGTTATATGGTAGCGATATTTGGGGCATGTTCAACCCATTTACTATGAAATGCAAAAAAGAAAACCCATCTCTTGACAATATCTATTCTGGATCATTATGTGAGAAAATACATTTAAAGTTTTGTAAATTCATTCTTGGTGTACATAAAAGAACAACCAACATTGCAGTATTGTCAGTGCTAGGTAGATTTCCATTATATTTCAAAATAATTAAATGCATGTTATTATATTGGTATCGCTTAGAAAATCTTGGAAAGGAATTTCTACTATTAAAAGAAGCATATAATGAAACCAAACTGTTGTATCTTTCTAAAAAACCAACATGGTATGAATCAATTAATATCATTGTGAACATACTTAAGACAACAAACACTGATATTAATCTTCTTCTAAGAAAAAACACTTGGAAAATTCAAAAATAATGTTAACATTTTTTTTTAAATCATTATTTATCACAGCATGGAAAAAACAAATTAATCAATTCTCTGACAGTAAGCTAAAACTATATAATATATGCAAGAATAATTTTGGTCTTGAAAAATATCTCACCATAGTTAATAATTTTGAGCTAAGGTGAAGCTTTACAAAACTACGTATATCCTCACATAGATTACAGATAGAATTGGGTAAATATCAAGGTGTTCCCTGACACAACAGAGTATGCACAAAATGTTCTTCAAATGTTATTGAAGATGAATTACATTTTGTATTTGAATGCTCAAAATACGATGAAGACCGAGAATCAATGTTGTTTGAAATTACAACTGTATGTAGTAACTTTAGAAATTTGAAGTCAAAACAAATTGATTTGGCTTTTTAACTCTGAAAATATTGAATTATTGAAAACATTATGTAAATTTATTTTGAAGCATGATCTTCCTTAAAAGTTGATACATCTTGTCTTTTAATTAAAACACAAAATCAACTGTATGAGTAAATTAACATATCCTTGAGGCACCGTCCCCTGGTGTTTACTACATTCAAGCTACCTTATTCGCTAACTTGTTTGCTTTAAACACGGGAATGATAATCAATTCATACAATTAAATATTTGGGTATGAGCTATAAACATCCTTTTAGCATCGTCCCCTGGTGTCTTCTGCTGAAGGGCAACCTATGTGCTTGCCTTTCTGCTTTAGACACAGGGAGGATATAGATGGCTCATACCTCAAAATTAAGGGTTGACTATCATCCTTTTAGCACCATCACCTGGTGTCTTCTGCAGAAAGGTTATTATTGTGTTTGCTTGCCTCTCTGCTTCAGACACGGGTAAGATACAAATAGTCGGCTCTATCTATTTATTTATCATCGTATTTATATGATACATATATCATAGCTGGATGTATTAAAACATATCAACCACACTGAGCATATAAATGACATGTTATAAGTATATGTTATTGTATCTTTGTCTTTGTTAAACATATGTTATGTTTTAAATAATTATATACATATGTGAATATTCATGCCCCTCGTGGGCCCATAATTAGTAGATAAAAGTATCTTCTTCTTCTTCTTCTTCTATATAGCAAATAATACAGGGATTGAACGTTCAATGTAGCAAGAAAAATCCCATAGACCTCGGAAAGGGGGGTTTCTTGCATATTTGGCCTTTCAGTCTATTCGCACATTTAATTAAATGAAATTCAACACTTTGCCACGGATTTTTTTTCAAGAATATGATATCCTCAATCGCCGAATCCTTCATTACCTGTATTGAACATCGCTATGCCGTTGTTCTGTTCGGTTTTAGTGGTCACGATGCTACTTTCTCTTTAATGTGATCACGTGACCTCGGTGATTGATTCCTAATATTTTATTTTTTTCCATTTTGAGTAGATCACACATAATTGTATTGGTTTATGGCTTAAATGAGTAGAATTAATGCATTTTCGCGTGTATTGAACCAAAAAGTAAAAACACGTTTTTTTATGGATTTTCAATTGATGGACAACCTTAACATGACTGCGCTGGCTCGGAATCAGAATAATGTGTTCGATTGAAGCGATGTGTCTACCCGCGGACTGTTGTTTCAGGGAGCTAGCACTATAAAAAAATCCAACTCAGTGTAACCGGACCTCACCATCCTCTCATTGAAAATTAACTTGAACTCACCATAATATAGTTGAAAAATTTCTGAATTAACGTACAACAACAACCAATCAATAAATCCTCAAAGTTAATTTAGCGCAACAGATCTGCTGCAATCATGAGCAGAGATATGGATTTCATCCCATCTTGTCTCATCGTTGTTCTGTTTGAATTTTTCATACGCTTCATATGAGAGAATGAAGGTTCAGTTTTGCAATTTGTGACCATTAATGTTAAAATATACGCAAGCTAATATCTACGTTTGGAAAACGCACTCAATGTTGTCTTCTACGATTACTTTATTCAGCATGACTGTATCTAGCCTTTTCAGCTTTTGTTGCACTACACTTATGTCAAAAATATGAGTGAAACTGTTGAAGCTCAGTAGATGAATTACTGTGCAGTCATCTAGATAAAAATCAATTAGATTTTGACAACACTTTGAGTATCGTTATTTTTTTACTAGCTTCAGTGTGTTTTTTTAGCTTAATATCTGGCTGATAAAATAAATTGCCTTGTGGCCGGCCGGATTTTTGATATAATACACATAATTAAAGGGATTCGAAAACAAGCTTAATTTAAAATGCACATGTATTTATACTATTTCTCAATATTATAGGATGTATATATAGTTCAGAATATTAATGAGCATAAAATGTATTAATAGTCCTTCAAACAGGGGAGATAAGCGACACATCGTCATCACTATCGATCACCTGATATGGGTGGAAGTTTGTACACGGCAGTCAACTGGTCAGTCAAAGATGGTACGAACATGTTTTAAGTGAATAACACAAAGGTAACATAATTTACTTATTATAAACATCATTTATTTATGATAAATTGTGTTTTGTCAACCTTTACAAGATGTTGAATTTTCACAACCATTGCACGCAATGGAAAACGAAAGTGAAAAAATAATAATCAAATAGTTTTGTTTAAAACATAATATTTCAGATTATTTCCGTCTTACATAAGTCAGTATATTTTAAACTTTAGATAATAAAATCTTATGACAAGAAGAGAAAATACAAATAACCTTGGTCAATATTTTGTCCTAGATATAAGACATACTATTTACGGTTCAATAATCGGAATGTCGCTGTGTGGGTTTTCCCATAATAAATTGAAAAACTACGTGTGTTTTTTACAGTTGTGTGTGTCATACATCCTATTTTCTCACATGACCGGAAGTGACGTCACAGGAAGTGACGTCATTTTCCCCGCGCTTTTTTCTTACTATAGTAGTAGTACATTTTGATATGGGAAATATGGATGAAAGTAAGTTGAATAGTGAAAATATATGGAAAATATGGAAGTAAAGTAAGTTGAATAGTGAAATGATATGGAAGAAAAGTAAGTTGAATAGTGAAAATATATGGAAAATATGGAAGTAAAGTAAGTTGAATAGTGAATTGATATGGAAAATATGGAAGAAAAGTAAGTTGAATAGTGAAAAGGTATGGAAATTCTGGAAGAAAAATAAGTTGAAAAATATGGAAGAAAAGTAAGTTGAATAGTGAAAAGATATGGAAAAAATGGAAGAAAAGTAAGTTGAAATGTGAAATGGTATGGAAAATATGGAGGAAAAGTAAGTTGAATAGTGAAAAGATATGGAAAATGAGAAAATGTACTACTACTATAGTAAGGAAAAAGCGCGTGAAAATGACGTTACTTCCTATGACGTCACTTCCGGTCACGTGCCCGACGTCACTTCCGGTCAATTGCCTGCCAATGACGTCATTTCCGGTGATGCAACTTCCGGTTATATTTTGAAAACCAATAATCCGTTTTTGTTTGTTTTGGGAACCTCTATACTGTAATGTATTTTATGTAATATAGTCACTGCTATTGTTGTCTGTGTCACGTAAACAGGATCCACACATGTAATACTATAAACATTTTAATTGGACACCAGTTATTTAATGATGATTTTATAAATGATGGGAAATGTTTTACTACATAGTATCAGATAAAAAATGGTGAGATGTATCAACGATCGTACAGTATTATCAACCGTAGACGTTAACTGTGGGGTGATCAGCAATTGGTCAAAGAGGGAGAGGCGTTAAGGTGCAAAATTGGCCCCACATTATATTAAAAAATAATGCTTGACATAGAATAAAAACAATTCACTAATTTAATTGCTATATAAACAAATTTTCAAAAAATATATCTTTCCGTGAAATTGGGTGCGTTATGACGTCATAATGACCTCATAATGAGACGGATAATGCTAAAAATGGACTACAAACGACATATTTAATGTACATTTTAGCTATTTTATATACCTCCACAGTTTTCCACCAACACCAAATTGAGCAGTTGTTTTGAGCATAGGGGGTTAATAATTATATCAAAATATTTGTTGGTGGAGGATTGTGGAGGTTGTTAAATATTAATTTATTTATAACCTCAGCTAGACCCTTAAAATCAATATTTTCACTCTTCTGATTTTATATATGAGACCATTATATACATAATATCTGTACATTTCATGATTCATTTCAAGTAATGAAATTCATCAGTAAATAACTTATGTTTCTGTAAATAATTGTATTTATTTTAAATACAGTTTGCGTACATTGAAACCAGGAGAAAAACTCAGTGCATGCAATCCTGCGTCAATGTCATAAAAAGAACTGGGGAGTGGGGACTATAAGTGCCATATATGGCCCCATATTTAATGAATCATTATCTTAGAAAATACTCGATTAAAATTTGATGTGTTTTATATTATAGACGACATCATACTTTTGATGTTAAAACTTGTTTCCAACAAAATCGGTACGTATTTGACGTCATTGTGACGTCATGAGCGTTATTTCATTTCTGTATTTCGTGGAATTTTGCCCACGATATTTCGACGGTTTTCGTAGAAATTAAGCACCTCCGCAGTCGTGCACCAGATAAATATTTTATCAGATTATTAAAATAAATAAAACACAAATACTGTTAAAGTATTTTTTTTGGTTTCACGAGATGTTAAATTTCTTGAAAATCGACGGGAAAATGTTCAAATATTCCAAGCGCTTAGATGACGTTTTGATATTTGAGAAGCAATCTTTGCCGTAAAAAACGATTGTATGAAAGTTAAGTTGTTTCTTTTTCAGTACATTGTTTAATGACATGATATGTGTATAACAGTTCCAATAATTGTGTGGGAAACAATATTGTTGTAGTATTATTGGTACTTGTATAGATATGCCACATTATGACCCAAAGGTGTTTTGTGTTATGCACTACATACACAAACTTTGAACCATCATTTTTCCATTGGAGGTTAGGTGTTTAACACCACTTTCAAAAATATTTCAGCTACTACTTTTGTGGCGGAAATTGGAGTACTCAGAGGAATCCACAGACCTGTCGCAAGTCACTGACAAATTTTATCACATAATGTTTTATCGAGTACACCTCGCCATGAATGGAGTTCAAACTCACAACTTAAGTGGTGATAGGCAACGATTGCACAGGTATTTGTAAATTCAACTACCATACGACCACGACGGCTCAAGTTCAGGTATGGTGAAAGGTAATTGTTTTATTGATATTGATGGAATTTATGATTATCACTGTTTATAAACTTTCTTTTCATATCAATCAATGAAAAGAATTGGTTTGCTGAAAGTATGTTTTTTGTTGGGTTCATTGGATGGAATTTGTATCTCATGTGAAGTTCCGTCAATTGCAGATACAACGTTAGGCATATCAGAACAATACCTTTTCGTTTGCCACCAGACTGGGATGGTTGGCCACTGAATTTTACGATTACACACTTTCTATAAGTCTACCCATGTTGAATTTAAAACTCAGTCAACAGTTGAAACACTGACACCAAAGCATAAATAAATAAATAAATATTGCACGGACCGTGCTATTTATCTTAGTGAATCTCATGATCATCGATGAGCTAAAACAATTGACGAAGGTTGCTGAGCATGAGCAGTATAAAGCTGGGGCTCTTAAAAGAAAACGACAAGTAAAACAAAGTGGAAATATCTTAAAATAACATTACTATCATTTGACATAACGAGTATACATATATATAATATGTATAAAAGTGTAGAAAAGTAAATGAATGGATTTGAATCTGAGGATCCCTAAAATTCACATCACATTTTCATAAATTATATAAAGTTTCCCCTTTTGCGCCCAAATTAAACGTTTAACCTCTATCAGTTCCATTCTCTTAAATCAACCTCCAATGGACAAATGATGGATCAAACGTTTGTGTATGTAGTGCATTGAAAATGCGTTCTGTCATGTGCATAAGTTATTGTTTGCATGATTGACAGACACTATTCATCATATTGTTTTCTAGCTTCTGAACTGTCGATCGAGAAAAAAATAAAATATTCTAGACAGGGAGCAAATAGCCAGTCAATGGGGTTTGCAATTAATATTTCGCATGCACAATAGCGACCCCCACACCACAAGGTGTGGAAAATAGAAATATTCGTCTGTGGTTTAAATGCGTATTAACTGCATTACATGTAAACTGTATGATTCTGTTTGATAAAGTCCTTTAACTAGAACAGGAAAAAAATGTGCACTTGAGTGAAATAGTGTTGTAATAAAAGATCGTGAACGTGATGTACTAGTTTGAAAGAATGTCAAGGTATATTTTAAATGAGGTTGAAATAAGTCACCATTTGATATTAATTCGGTTGTATTTCATTTTGACGATTCTAATTACGGAAGACGATCACAACCATATTGTTTTTGATTGGATTAAAATTACAGCTGTATAATAATGTATAATAACCTATTATTATTAGAATCCTAACATGACTGCGCATTTGGTATAAATAAAATAACAAATGGCTTCCTCTAGAAAAACTTTATTAGGAGTGTTGTTGTTGGTTTGTCACAAAGCAAAATAATATCTACCATCTCCTCTTTTTCTAGTGACAATCAAAACAAGCATGCATAGACTCATGGCAGCGACACACATTTTACCTACACGATTAATCATATGGTTGTAAGCTTGTTCTCATCATAAATATATATGAAATACTTGATTGTAAAACAATCATCTATCGACAACCACTTTCTATGGGATATCTGATTCCAAGGCTTGTTATCAGTTTATCAAAAAAACTAAAATAATTCTCACAGGTTCCTAGCTAAAATCGTTACACATTAAACATTTTGCTTCACACCATTTCCCAAGATATTTCCTTTTTTTTTAAAAAAAGCGATCTTTAAATATTGGACTTCTCTCAACCCGCACCTTGGCATTTTTTTTTCTATAGATTTGTGATGGTTATCCGTAAAAATGTACTGGAATATATCATCGCATTGGTTGTCGTTAAGAATAAAGTACGGTTAAAAAAGTGTTTAAAAAAATTTCAAATATGACAAAGTTCTATTGTCCAAATAAATCTATCTAATACTTCTTTAAGATTAATACCAAAATTTCGACCAGTTTTCGACGATCAATGTTAATAAGTTTCTGAATTGATATGACCTCAATATGTACATTATCAATGTCATAGCAGACGATGAAACCAAAATTGGTCTGTATTAGATATATTTTTTAAATGATTAAAGCTTTATTAACCCTTTTGGTGCGACGTTTTCAAATTTACCGAACGTCATATGCGACGTTTATTTTCAACGTCATACAAATCGTGCAAAAACGTCTGGAAAACGGCTCATTTGATGGGAGTCGGTGCGTCCTTTACAACGCGTTTGTACTTGCGTCGCATTGACTTGAATGTACAATCTGTTATTTTGATAAATTTATGATATGTTTTTACATTTGTGGCTCTTGTGTCAATCTACCATGTAGTAAAATTAAGTCTAATTTAGCTGTTTTTATCCCTTTATTGATAGTTCTTCTGTAAAAAAATATATTATAAGAAATTTCTGAACACTAAATACATCAATCTCTTCGCGTGAATTCCAATAATAAATGTTCAATAGAATCTCTGATCGTTTCTTTATTTAATAAATAACGGGCCGTTCTTAATATAATTGTTCACTATAACAAATCATTCTTCTGCTATCCTCGTGTGGAATGATTTGAAGCAATCTCCGACGCATAATCCAACGTTACACAAATTGTCAGGACACCATGTTCTCACTTTGGAACTACAAATTCTGCACACTTTACGTTTTTGATCTGGAAATGACAAAACATTTATATATATATAAAAAAAAAACTACCAAGAATCATTGTAAACAAATTATATTTTTATTTCGACTAATTCAATTGTTTTTCAGTTTAAAACTGTACGGTAAAATATATAAGTTTATTTCAACTTTTACGGTGAAATTGTATTTCATTTTTTACAATCATCTTACCAATTTGAATTGAATAATTAATTCCGTATTGCGAATTATTTTATAATCCTTTGCAACACTTTTGTTTTTAGATATTTGTGTCAGTCACACAACTTTATAAATAGAAAAAAAAATGCACCCGTTCTCTGTTTACTTCAAGTAAAAAAAGCCTTAAATAATAAAAACGGACACTGAAGGTTGTTGTTTCGAAGTTGTATATTACATCTGTGTCGCTTCTGCCATCAATTAGTGTCCGGTGTGCGATTACCTTGTATCCTATGTTTTATACGGACGAAAGACTTAGAATACATTGAAAACCTTCACTCTGAAATTGTAATATTTGAATGAAGAATCCAGTCACCAATAAATTCACCGACGGTATTTCATAGTCTTTCCAGCAAAAGCAAACATAGAATATTTACACCCATATCATTTTTGTTCAAACTATAAGATAAATAAAATAAAACTAACTTGGAATTAGATTAATAAAATGGCGTTCTGTCAGTCTCTGGGGAACAGGATGAATACTTGGCCTGCCAGTCCTTTTCTTCTCACAGGAATAATCTCCAATTAATCCTTGGTATAGTTGACTTGTAAATTCTAGCCTTGACATTTTGCTCACAAGCCCTCGATTTTGCAGGTACACGATGTAACTGTTTACTGAAATATTATATTTATTTTGAAATATAAATAATCTATATTTTTTTTTTTAATTTGCTAGTAAATTAATCTTAAATTAGTTCCGATATTTGATTTTCACATCTATGCAAATTAATTTATTCAAATTCAAACCATCACCTAAGATATAAATACTAAATGTTAATGAATATATATTTTTTCGATCTCCGATATCATGACTTTTTTCCATAATAGGATCATCTATTGGAAGTGAATCGACATTTGCTATAATTTTTATTTTTTACAAAAAGAATTTTATTAATTTATCTCGCTAGACTTACCAGTGATTCTAAGAAGTACGTTCATTAGAAGTTTCTTCCACAATTTGACAGACTTCACATTTGGGTCATAAGTTGTCAGCAACTGGTCCGCCATATCAACACCTCCCATTAATTTGTTATACATGACAACTGTTTTTGGAACATCATGTTCAACACCTCTTGAATTTGCATAATTTTCTAAACTGAAAGAAGATTGATTGATTGATTTTTTGTGTTTTAACGCCACTTTCAGCAATATTTCAGCTATATCATGGCGACCAGTTTTAGTGGTGGAGCCACTGGAGGAAGCCGGAGTACCCGAAGAGAACCACCGACCATGGGCAAGCAACTGGTAAACTTTATGACATGAGGTTGCGAGTCGAGTGCACCCTTTTTTGTAATTTACAAAGCCGGGCGCGAACCCACGCGTATTGGTGATAGGCTTGTATGAGTTGTTAGATGTAACGACATAACTCATTGAGCCATCTGGGGCCCCCTAAAAGAAGAGTTATTAAACATTATTAGTTATATGGTAATTGTACATACATTTATTTTAAGACACATGTACAATGTATATCAAAACGAGGACAGTCTATAGTTCCCGCTTAAATTATCGTTTTAACAAAAACATAAATTGTGTGACAACCCAACTTCTTAATTGAACTACATGTAGATAGATCGAGTATTTCTTTAAACAAATATTACAAATATATTTACATACTAGTATTACCTAGGAGGATATATAGAAGACAAAAGGCACACCGTCTTCCTGTCTCCATACATTAGAGCCATTATTGCACCGGACTGTCGAACAACTCGTTCACCCTTCTGTAATTTCATGTTTCTGAAACTTTTTGGCATGTTCTTTCTGGTGGCCCTAACTGTTCCAGTCAAGTATGTTTGGTTATCGAACATGTCACGGCATAAAAGTGGGCTTGTAAAGCCATTGTCAACCACTACATGATGATGTTTTCTATAGAAGGGCTCGACAAACTTGGTAACAACATCGTATCCAAGTCCATGTACACTGTTTCTCTGTGCAATGTTTCGTTTTCCTGTAAAGTAAATTTAATAAAACCACATGTAAAGATAACAAGGTTTTGGTTTTTTTTTGGGGGGGGGGGGGGAGGGGGGGGGACAACTAGAAATTCTCAACGGCAAGAAAAATACATATTTTAAAATGATGAGCATATTTGATACAAACACGAGGAGTCAATTTTTTTACAAGCTAGGATTTTCAATTATAATAATTAATCTGGTTTTATTATCGTCGAATAATTTATATATGTAGGAAACTGTTGTGTTGAGCGAAGTAATGAATGGACTGTAAGATGGTTCATACAGGAACACTATTTGTTTTAGAGGGGAAGGGGTCGGGGTTGGCAAATATTGTGAATAAATATTCTATCCTTCTAAAATTTATTTCCCACTCCCTACTGGGTTTTAAACTCATAATCTTATTGATTGTACCACGACATATTTTCATCTACAACACCGCTATGCATTCATTGAGCTATAGCTTTATACATATAGAATTAATTAAAATCTTATATAAAGATGATTAGGAGATTATACAAAATCAGATTCTCTAGAGATACATACCAGCGTACAGATCTATGCTTAAAGTGTAGCCTGTGTCCGACTCAGCAAGCACCCACAGTTTTGCACCCCAACGATGAGCCTTTTTAGCTGGCATATACTGTACAGTGTAGTCACGACCTTTATGTCCAACCATGCTCTCATCAACCGTTAAATCTCGTGCTGCCGCATATTTTTCCTTAAAAACTTTATGTATCAGGTCAAAAATTCTGCGAACCTTATGAGCAGGATCATGATTTGGATTTCCCCTTGGTAAAGCACCTGCATTATTGTTTGCATGTAAACACTGCAAAATTATCTGGAACCGGTCACGGCGCATTATCTTGGTAAATGTCGGTGTATTATATAACCAGGTCTGCTGATTTTCATACCAGTAAGAAGCCATTGTGGGTTTACGGAGAATACCCATGGATAACCAAAGTCCAAGGAAAGCTGACAATTCTTCATGGCTTACATCTTCCCATTTCTTTAATCTTGAATTTGGTTTTAAGTTGTTACTGTTTCGAATTTGATGTGCATACCGATTCGTTTCTTCAACAAGAATATCAATAATTGATATATTGTCATCAGAAAATAACCACTGGAAATATTCAAGTGGTTCAGAAGTTCTAACAGGGGGATTGACTGGACCACTCGATTCCTCAAAAGGTTCAATATCATGTGGAAATTCAAACCTGTCAGAATTCTGTACTGTCCACAGATATGTAGGGTTTAAATCTTGATCATTTTCCCCGTCACTTTCTTCATCACTCTCCTCGTATAAGCTGATATCTGACCCATAATCGTCGAAATCGTCGTCCATTTTGAAGGAGAAGTCAAGCACGCCGAAAAATGTATGACGTCATAAAACATATGACGTCAACATGCTCATGACGTCAAGACTTGTTATGAAAATTACTTAGCAACATGTACAAACTGCAAAACTATAACTATAAGCCTTTTATTGGTCTTTATTGTAAATAATTGTTTGTCAAGAAAATTTCTTTCTTGAAGGACATATATGTCCTTACCGCATTCTGCCGACGATGGACATGTGTCCTTAGCGCAGCCAAAGGTGACGAAAAAATGAATTACGAAAAACTACAATTTGAACGTGAAATAATGGATGTGCCAGGTACGTAGTTCTTACATTTAAAGATGACATTTTTAGATCAGATTTCATGAGATCATTCATGCAATTTCAGCATCATAATATAACCTCTGACAAATTAAGCGATCAAAATAATGAGAGATTTTATCACGTGAAGCAAACCGTCGAAAACAGGAGACCGTCGAAAATGGGTGACGTTGCGACATTACTATTCGTTCACTTTAATTTCATAATACAGCTTCGGAACATGTTTTTATTCCTGAAATCAATCCACATTGCATATTAAGTCAAATTTATGCTTTGTTTATTGAGTTTTATTATGCTTTGTTTTTGTTTTTTTTAAAGATATGCATTATAATACAATGATACGTACGTTCTGTATAATGAAAAAAATGACGTTCAGTGCTTTTCATTACCTGAATTTGTCGATCCGCTGTGAGGAATTAGATACACATATTAACTAACTGTATTTATTTCTGAAAAGCACATATTGTGAATACATTTTGGAGAAAATTTTATCGACATCTGAGGTGGGGCCGATTTTGGCCCTTATAGCTCCCAGTCCTATATCAATATATTTCAGTCTAGTAGTAGATTGGTAAGACAATTCATATTTAATCTTCAGCTTTTGTAGAGGAGCTAAGACCATCACATTGGGCAACATTGTATTACTATGGTTGCTTTTAGAAGCTATAGCATGCTGTAGTATTGGTACATTTTGTAGTAGAAATAGATAGAATATAAAACTTGTGAAAAATAGATTCTGTGACGAAAATGAATTTGTTTTTGAAAAAGTACGGGAAAATGTTTGATAACATCACACAAGTAACGAAGTATTTCAAACGTTGCGATTTGAACAAGTACATGAAAATGATACGCGGAAAACAAGTAACGAAGTATTTCAAACGTTGCAGTTTGAAAAAAATACGAGAAAATAATACGCGGAAAACAAGCAACGTTTCATTTCAAACGTTGTGGTTTGAAAAAATACTGCAAAATGAAATGTTTTTATTATGTCATCCACACGGAAAACAAGTAACGTTGCTATTTGTGACAAGAAGATTATAATTAAGAAATTACATTTTTTAAATATGTTTTTTTTCAATGTCTGATAATTATCTTAGAAAAATGTTTATCGTTATACACTGATTTAATTATTTTTTTTAACCCTTCGGATGGCAAGCCCTTTTCACGGATCAGTGCCAAAGGACTTTTTTCAAATTTGTTTACCGTGACGTATCAGAGTAAAACGTCACAGTACATGACCTAATGTAAAATTGCACACACGGTTTTTGACTTTGTGGGTTGTAAATTGTAATGTAAAATTACACACACGTGTTTAGACTTTGTGGGCTATAAATTTACAATGTAAAATTACACACACGTGCTTAGACTTTATGGGTTGTAAATTTACAATGTAAAATTACACACACGTGTTTAGACTTTGTGGGTTGTAAATTTACAATATAAAATTGCACAAAACCTTTTATTAGACCTTAATGGGTAAAATAGAAAATTACTGACGTATTAAAAAAAACAACTTTTTGGGTCTATGTAAAATTGTACACTTGGTTTTTTTTTCACACTTGATTGAATCTAATCATGTAAAATTGCATGCGCGTTTGTCACACTTTAATGAAATAAATGTAAAATTTGACATACGCTTTTGCCCTAAAAAAACCCAATGCCAATATACGTAGTGGTCGTGATCGTATGGTAGGTGGAATTTTATTTCTATAACTAGCTATGCATTCACGGCCTATTACCACTAACGTTGGGAGTTCGAATCCCACTCAGGCGAGGTGTACTCGATACAACAATATGTGATAAAGTTTGTAGGTGACTTCCGGCAGGTCGATGGTTTTCCCCAGGTAGTCTGGTTTCCTCCACCAGAAAAAAATTATCACTACGATATAGCTTAAATATTGTTGAAAGTGACGTTAAATACTATAACTCCCTGTTATATATATCAACATTAAATAACGAATAGTATGGAGGAAGCATGATAAATATTCACATGTAAAGTTGAAAGAATCGATATAAATGACTTGAGTATCTGTCTAGTCCAGCTCCGAGTAATGAGTGTTGGATTTTAACCTTATACATGTATATGAGAAACTTAAACAAACATATATATATATATAACAGTTTAATTACTGCATGTGATCTGTGTTTTTTCACCTGTTAAGTTTTGTTCTTTCAACACGTTAATCTATCCATCTAAAAAATATAATATCGACAAAGGCGATGAATCAGGCATTGTCAATATATTTAATATGTTTCTTAAAGTTCAATGTCAATACAAGCACATGGCATGAACCACTTTATTACATCTCGAGCATATAGTGATTGCTCTAGAGCGTATGCTTGGTGTAGTTCAGAGAATACAGTTTCGCCGTTCCCCTTTCCAAAACGTACAAGTCTATTTATGTTGCCTTGATAAACTCACTGATGTGCCCTGATAACATGACCGCCAGATAATGCTTGTATAATAGATTGAATGAATTTGATAAGCGATAAAATACGATCTTCATATGTATTTTGTCGATATAAAATATACGCATTCTATGTAGAATATAAAAATAAGCGTTTTCGGGACTCTTACCTAGGAACTTTGAAAGCATACGTTTAATACAAGTACTGAAGTAATATCAAAGCAAAATTAATAAAAGACATATTATGAGGATGTGTTCTATAAGCTAGTCCAATTATTGTAAAGGTCTGTTCGATTTGTCATTTGGCAAATATCAAATTGTGTTGCACTCGTACATTTCATGTTGTTGTTTTTTGTTGTTTTTCTAATTATTAAGAAAGACTGTAGCTTTTGTGTATTTATGTTCAACTGCATTTGTATATTGTTTATATAAAGGAGAAAATGTTCTAAGTTGAAAAACTTGTATCTGATCCTATTGTCATGTTTTTGGACAATAAAATATGTTTAAAACTGATGATGTCTTTTTCGACGTCCGCGGGGTTTTTCATCGAGCGCGAAAGTAATGAGTAATTCGGGAAATAACAATGTTGTGCACCGTACAGGACTAATGTAATCACACTAATTCAAGGATCCAGTTAAAAAGATGTATGATAGTACCTAAAATACAAGATGAATCCCTACAATGTTAGATGAAAAATAAACCCTTTTAATCAAAATACAGAAGGTTAGAAGAAAGCTGCTTATGTCGGGGGACCTTTTTAAGTAGGTTTACGCATTGGCAGTAGCACCATATGTAAGTGCATACCCTAAACCTTTATAACAAGTTTATAACTCCTAATCCCATACGGAAAGTTGGGGTCATTTCAGAGAGTACCCTACACCTACCCTATATATATATATACACATATATAATCGTTATTAAAATGTCGAATGCGGTAGGTTGTGGGTTCGATCATCGATTGGGTCAAACCAAAGACTATGAAATTGGTATGTGTTCATTCTCCACTAAGCACGTAGCATTAAGGAGAAAGAGCAAAGACTGGTTGGCTCGGAATCAGGATAGTGTATCCGAGTGGGGCAGCATGTCTATCTAACTATAATACTGGAAGTAATGCACTGATCCGTAAATGAATTGAAGATATGTTTGATTAATTTACACCTCTCTTTAAGGTGCCCGGGTGGCTCAATGAGTTAGGTCGTTGGATCTAACAATTCATACAAGCCTATCACATGTAAATGCACGTAAATGCACTCTTAAGAGTTATGACCGTTTCACTAATAAATAGGATTTATGACTTACAATAAAAAGTGATCACAAAGTGAGTGGTGGTAGGTACTCGTAAGTCGTAAATCGTAAGCCCATTTTTGAAGAGAAGAATTGCTATCTGCATTTTTTTTAATGCAAACATTAATCAAATGAAGTGAGCAATGCCAATAGCCTGTAAACGCAACTACCATACGATCACTCCTAATTAAGTACCACATGCTTAGCCGAGAAATATAAAGACAAATTGTATAATGTTTGCTTTGATCCGACCAGAGATCGGACTCACGAATATCTATCCCGTAATTTAATTGACAATAGCTTTGAATTCAATTGAAAAAAAACCCAGTGGTATGATATTACAATTTGTACTAATTTATCAATCAATACAATTAGCTTCTTGGTAAACACATGTGCGTACTTGACAAATTAGCATAACAAATAATAAGACAAGCTTGAAATAGAACCAAGTAATATATTCCTTTTAAACCATATAGTCGTGTATATAAATAATTTTTCATACAAAAGACAAGGTATTTTATTTAAACCTAATAAATAATGAAAGTAGATCTAGATCAAATACAAGGTTGTTCATTGTACATATCCTGATGCATGTCAGATAAGTAACATTGCTGATGTCATAGATATAAAGGTCAACACTTTGCAAAGCACATCCTAGTACCATAAAATGTCGTCTCTTGAGGTATAATTCGTAATTGGATAAATATTTCTCCCCATGCCAACTTTTTAATTATCTTTCTTTATGATGGTTTCTTTTTAAAACATTAATATTATGAAATTAAAAGACCTTCTTTCTTAATTAGAATTTATTCTTTTTTGATGAGTAACAATAAAGTACGGAGCGCGTTAACTGACATGATAAATATTTTTATGACGTTATACGAAATAGTATTTCGCATAAACTAAATCAAAAAAATATCTATAAACGAAAATTTTTTTTATAAAAACAGAGAGGAATAAATCCTGAAAAAAAATTACTATATTAGAAGATGACACAAACTACCCTTCCGAAGCACATGAGTTCACATCCGGTTATTAATGGGATACATGTTGCTCGATCTTTAGCTTTCTGTGTAATGTTTTGTAGATCGTTGTTTGTCCTTTGGTTCTGTTTCTTTTGGCCATTGTGTTGTCTGTTCTTCTTCGACCTACGTATTCTGATTACCCCCTTAGTATCTTCAAACTCTTCTTAAAGCACGGAATAACAAAATAGATATATCACTTATAAAGAGTATATGTGTATAGTCGCTTTCAACAAAGACAAGACAAGCCTATTGTCAAAACGTGTGCTGGACGCAGAACAACAACCCGTAATACGAAGTGTCAGTGTTTCGGCACGGACATGGTTTATTATATATATTTGTTATTGAAATTTACAGTTCCTAAGTAATGTAATTATTATTAAAACTAAGGTTTTCCTTCCTACCTTGACCTACACCTCGAAATTGACAGTGAGGGGCGGTTAAGGACGAAACTTTACGACAAAAGAAATGATTTCAATTTTCCCATTGTGAACTTTCCATTTATATGTTGAAGCAGGAATCAAATTCAACTTTTCAGAATTTATTTTCATATTCGATCTCGTTTTGGGGTTTTATTGTTCTGGACAAAAATCGAGAAAAAATACGGAAATAAAATCTTACTGGCATTTGATTTTTTTTTAATGAAACCCTCACTTCCGGGCAAAGGCCCCACTAGGGCAGATTTTGCGCAACTTCTGGTAGCCATGGTACTTGTACTACTACACTAGTAAAGTAAGAAAAAAGAGCGGGAGAAACCCGGGCATGCGCAGAACATACTTCCGGACATGACCGCTTCTGGGCACGTGACTTCCGGTTAGGTTCGGTCACGTGACTAACGTCACTTCCGGGGCCCCACTAGGCCGGATATTGCGTAACTCTTCCGGTCACGTAACTGACCTCGTGTCGCGTCACTTCCGGTCACGTGATTTCTTGTCACGTGACTTCCGGTTGCTCTACCTCGCTCCACCCCCGCAAATATGGCTTGAACTGTCCCCATATACTACTCTCTTAGAAGAACTCTCTGTGGAAATAGCACCAATTATTAGCATATTATTTAACAAGTCAGTCACAACTGGTATTGTTCCATCAGACTGGAGAACTGCCCATGTCTCTCCTGTATACAAAAAAGGTCAAAAATATAACACTGAAAACTATCGTCCAATTTCATTAACATGTGTTTGCTGCAAACTCTTAGAACACCTTATTGTTAAACACATAATGTCACATGCAGACACCCATAACATTCTATATCCGTTGCAACATGGTTTCCGCACTGGTCGATCTTGCGAAACTCAACTCCTGGAATTTATCGATGATGTCACTCTTAACATGGAAAATGGAAAACAAACAGATATTTTGGTCATGGATTTTTTCAAAGCTTTTGACAAGGTCTCACACTCTCTTCTTTTACATAAACTACACTATTATGGCATACAGGGCGAATTAAACAACTGGATTCAAAATTTTCTTTCCAACCGAAAACAAGCAGTAGTTCTTGAAGGCGATAAATCAGATTATGTTGCAGTTGAGTGAGGCGTTCCTCAGGGTTCTGTTCTTGGACCAAGCCTCTTGTATTAAATCAATGACATACCAGCAGGTCTACCATCCACTATACGTCTATTTGCTGATGACACCATAGCATATCTGGCAATACAATCAAACAGAGATGCACTTACACTACAACAAGACCTAGACAAACTGTCAAACTGGGAAACAAATTGGAAAATGGCATTCCACCCAGATAAATGGGGGTCAGGTCATTATTCCGACAGCCCATTGCTCCGACGGCCCATTATTCCGTCAGCCCATTTCTCCGACAACCCATTATTCCGTCAAAAATGGTCAAAAGTAGGATAATTATCTTAAAACCTGTTGTTTTTCTTTTATACCTAACGGAAGACTGACTTTAATCTTTATACTCACTGGGCGGATTGTTTCTGTATTAAACTAAAGGGTAAATATGGCCGGGTCAAAGTCAAATGTCATCGTGCTAGCAGATTCCTTACATCATGACGACATGAGAAATATCAGTACCAATTTCGGATGGTCTAACACTGCTACATTTTGGATTTAATCATGACAAGTTTACACCGCCACCGTTACGCGAGACGACACAAAAAATTATTGGGGGGGGGGGGGGTAATTTCTTGCCCTGATTATTACCGAAAAAAAATTCTGTCCGGACGGAAATCCCAGCCCCCGCCCCCGTCCGTCCATAAACCTTCTAACCCTTCAAAACCGTCCAAAGTATTTTTTTTTTATTAAACTTCACACAAAGGAGTACACCATATGTAGATGTGCATGAAATAATTATAAAGGTTTGTTCTGACATTAACGGTTGCATTTAGGATACAGAGGGCGGAGGTAGCCATTGTGAGTGAGCTAGTCTAGTTTGATCTTGGATCTGGAGAAAAAAAAATGCCACTACCGTACATTATGATTAATACAATAAACAATTTCCATAAACTCCAGGAGGGGGGAGGGGGGGGGGCTAAAATTAAATAAAAAAGATTTAATTTTAAGCAAAATTCGGTTATTGTCGGGAGTATCACGTCTAGACTCCCACAATTTGAGACCGGAGAGACACTGCCTTATGCTGTTCAACCGTATTGCGTTTTCTAATACGTTTTAGATACATTGTAAACCGATGAAATGCGCATCGCATGCTCTAAACGGTTCACACCTATGGCAAGGAGTTTTCAGTTGGCATAAGTTACGACTGTAATAATACTACTTTTTGCATGTAGAGAAAATGTAAATATTTTCACGTAAATAATGGAAATAGCAAACGTTTTGACGTACGTGTGAAGGCATTAACCGTGTTGGATGCGCTTTCAATTCGCATTAAACGTACGTGGGAACGCAGAATAAATGAACGTGTGTGGAAGCGGCATAATGCACATGGAAGGCGTTCTATTAGCCGCATATGTTGGTTGCCAATCGTGCTTCAACAGAAGTGATCGATGTATTTATTGACCTGAACAAGGGAACTGTCTACCTATCTTCGGAGCTTTTTCCATTCTTCTGCATGTACATTGTGCTCCCTTTCTCTCCTTTTCTACTATTCTTCTATTCTTCAATTCTTAACTCTCCTCGCTTCCATGCACATTGCTATCTTCCGTCATTTGTCTTTCTCATGCTTCTCCCGGTTCACACTTTTTTTCCTTCACTCCTCTTTTCTGGTTCCTTTGTGCAATGTGCACAACTTTTTCTTCAATTTTTAACTTTCCCCATACCAGGTCGGTCGATCATAATTGCCTTGAGCCTAGGATAAAAGCTCCTTTCCAGAACATTCTGTCTAGGCCATGGTCCGTCAAGATTAGCCTGACCGACGGACCATCCTGTTGGATACATCTGGTTAAACCATGGATTTGTGGATTGAGTTCTATAGTTTGCATTGTCGGAAAAATGGGCCGTCGGAGTAATGGGCTGTCGGAATAATGGGTCGTCGGAATAATGGGCCGTCGGAATAACGGGGCTGTCGGAGCAATGATACGCACCCGATAAATGCATTGTGATCTCAGTAACACGAAACAAAAAACCTATAGAATTTGATTATACATTGCATGGACATACATTAGATCATGTCACAAAAGTAGAATACCTGGGTGTAACATTCAGTTCAGACCTCAAGTGGGGATCACACATAAACAACATAACTAAGAAAGCCAACATACCCTCGGCTTTCTAAAGAAGAACTTGAACATAAGCTCAGTATTCATGAAAGAGTAAGCATACAAGTCCCTAGTCAAACCACCACTAGAGTATGCTTGCTCTGTATGGGACCCCTACTTACAACAAGACGTATAGATGCCATTGAAAGAGTCCAAAGGAGAGCTGCACGATTTGTTACCAACAAATACCGTAACACCTCTAGCGTTGGTAATATGTTACAACATCTAGAACGGCGCAGCCTCTAAGACCGTAGAAAAGATTCACGTTTGAATATGTTCTACAAAATAGTAAACGATAAAGTTGAAATCCAAAAAACAGACAGACTCATTCCACAAAAAAGACAGACACGACATTCCCACACTAAACGCTTCCAAATACCATCTTGTAAAACTGAATACAGAAAGGAATCTTTTTTCCCAAGAACAATAACAGACTGGAACAAATTACCGGAAAACAAAATCAACAGTACATCACTGGACTCCTTCAAATCCTCCATCTCTAAACTACAGCATTAATTCTCAATAATTTACTTGTATACGTTATTTTTACTTTGTTGATCCTCTTGCCATTAACTCTACATATTATTAAAATTTTTGGTTTTTAATCTATGTCTTGTTGTAAGTAAACCTCCACTGTGACAGGGGCCCGGGTGGCTCAATGAGCTAGATCGTTGGATCTAATAGCTCATACAAGCCTATCACCAATACGGCGTGGGTTCGCTCCCAGCTTTGTAGATTACAAAAAGGGTGCACTCGACTCGTAGCCGCAAGTGATAAAGTTTACCAGTTGCTTGCCCATGGACGGTGGTTCTCGCCGGGTACTCCGGCTTCCTCCACAACTAAAACTGGTCGCCATGATATAGCTGAAATATTGCTGAAAGGGGCGTTAAGCACCAAAATTCAAATTCAAATTCATTCCACTGTAACATAATCTTCAGCTATTTGAAGGTGGTCACTATATGGTAGAATAGAATAGAATAGAAGTACTTGCATGGCATCCAGTTTTAATTTACAATTAAGAATTTGATAGCGCTCGTTTGTACAATTAGATATCTTCGAAAGTTAATAGTCTATTAACGTTAATTGAGGTTTGTGCAACAGAAATAATTCACTATTAACTTTAATAGTACTTTTAATAGTAAATTAACTTTAATTGTGCTTTGTGCAACCCAGTCCTGATTGTTTATTTGTTCGGAGTTGCTTGCCAATCAAACAGGTAAAATTGTTAATCAACAGTGGCGATAGCCGACACGTGCCTATTAGATTGCTTATAAAATAAAGTGAAGTAAATTTTATTTAAAGTCGGCATATATTTACATTTAACATAACCCTACCCATCAAAAGTATGTCTCCCCCACTTTTGTGGGGAGACATATTGTTTTTGTCCTGTCCGTCTGCCCGTCTGTCCGTCACACAGTTTGTCAGCGCAACTTAGAAATTTCCCGAAATTTACTACTGAAGCAGTTTGTCAGCGCAACTCCTCTGAAACTACTGAACATAATTTAATGAAACTTGGTAGGTAGTAAGGACACCATATGTAGTTGTGCATATTACTCGGAAATTTTGATCTCCTAAATTTTGTGGGAGTTATGCCCATTTGAACTTAAAAATTTCCCCAAATATACTTCTGAAGCAGCTTGTCAGCGCAACTCCTCTGAAACTACTAAACAGAATTTCATGAAACTTGGTAGGTAGTAAGGACACCATATGTAGTTGTGCATATGACCAGGAAATGTTGATCCCCTAAATTGTGTGGGAGTTATTTGCAAACACTCTAGTGTAATATTCCTTACTGAAACTTGTATATATATATATGTACAAGAGTCTATCATAATGTCACTATTTCCCTGAAAAAGTTTTCATCACCAATCCATTGATTTTAGAAGAACAAAACTCCTTTAAAATCATTGAAACATAGGCTGTGCAATTTTCTGGAATGGGGAACTTTGCCATGACAATATGGAATAGTACCTTTAATCCTTGCTTTAGCATTTTTGATCAAATTTTTTTTGTGTTTCATGGATTAAAAACAGTGTTTTTTTTATTCATTGAAGCTTAATTTTATTTGTTACCCAAATAGATTTTTTACCTATGACTACAGTTTGTGGGACGGGCGAGACATACGTTTCTGCGGGCAAAAACAAACTTTAATTCATAATTGTTTTGAATAATATATTTTTCATCTAAAAGGATCATTATGCACAACTTAACAATACAATGTACCTTCATGTCCTTAGCGGCAGTTTTTAGAGTCTTAGTGCACAAAGACAGTCTTAGCGGTGTTTAGACATACCGGTCTTGGCCCTTTGGTTTTCCAACTCATGAACACTTATTGAGCGTTCCAATCTTTTTTGACCTCGAGCATACCTGATGAAAGTTATTCACATTTTCACACAAGAATAAAACTTTGACAGAAATTATGTAAACTGGGATGTTTCTGAAACCTTTTTTATTCATCCCACTGGACTTCTTGTCTTCCTTTCATACAACAATGTGGATAAGCCATTACAAGTGGCTCTTCATATACATTGTTATTGTATCTAAGTGTACTGGCATAGTGTTAACGTAAAGGGTTTCTTTTTCAATTCAAATGGACTTACACCCGGTGACCAATGTTTTTTTTTCTATTATACCAAATTGACAAGAAAACGCAAAACGTTTCCCTTTTTATATAAACTTACAAAATAAGAAATATAACTCTATATTTGAAATGCCCAATTTGCACACACTTCTGTAAATTAATGACTACCATTTATGATGAACACAATCATAGATTCTGTACAAATAATTATCTGTTTTAAACTTTGTCCCATAATTAATTTCTACGCTTCATTGTGACATCTATGAAAATTTACACTGTAAATACTCTTGTGTACATAATTTTAGGAAGCTTATGCATTCCAAATAAATATTAATGTTAGACATATAAAACCTTTTAAAAATATGTTCCACGGTATAGCGTGGAAATCATCGTGGAAAAGATTAATTTCCACGATATAGCGTGGAAATCATCTTGGAAAAAGATTAATAGATTAATATAGTAATCTTTTCCACGTTGTATCGTGTTCACTACACATATATTAATCTCTTCCACCATGATTTCCGCTCTATATCGTGGTCAACACACATATATTAATCTTTTCCACGCTATATCGTGGAGAATACACATGTATAATAAAAGTTAATCCTTTCCACGATGATACCGCCGCGGATGAAAAATATCAGTTTACCTGTTCCGTCGTGTTTTCCGCGACGAACCATCATGGAAAGGATTAATTTCCGTGACGGAATAGTGAGAAATGTAAATAAAAAACACGCTGTGCCCTCTGTACATGGCCTCTTTAAACTTTTCTGTGCATTATGTTCGAAAAGGCTTTCGATACTGTGTGGCGTGATGGCTTCTGGTACAAGTTACTTATGTATAATATAAAGGGTAAACTGTACAATGTAATTTTAAACCCGCATAATAATATAAAATCAAGAATTGTTTATAATGATTCTATTTCAAATTTCCTCCCATGTTTAAACGGTGTTAGACAAGGTGAAATATTCGTTTCTGTTCGCGCTATATCTAAATGATTTGGATACCTTTTTGACTCCAAATTGGAGTGGAGTCTTGATTGAACATATGAATAGGGGTGTATTTCAATCTCCAGTGGGTACCATTGTGCCCAGCTGTACCTGAAGTAGACCAGTCCCATGTTGTTACTTAAGGTAAAATTTGGAACCCATTTGAAGTACGAAAACTATACCCATTCATTTAATTATTCGCTAATTGGTGAAAAAAACGAAATAACCAAACCTCAATATGTCTTCCAATCAGAGTCCCGTTCTTTGTTTCTCAAATACTGAAGTCTCGGATGTCAAATGATATTGCTTAGTATACTTTGTTTGACCTTTTGTAAAAACTAACGACGATTGTGTATATTGAAAAAATGCAAAATATGGACATCAATTTTGCATAAAAAACATTGTAGAAATAAAACCCTACATAATAATATATTATATTTATCGGGCACATGCACACGCACTGCAAAATGACCGGAAAGTCAACTAATATAAATGTCTTTTGAGCAAATTAACCAAAGAATGATTAGGATATAATTATTTTAGTGAGAGAAACAAAATATACGGTCTTGTTCCTAAGGTGTTAGGGCTATGGTGTTTAATGACACTTTCAACAATATTTCAGTTATATCGTGGTGGTCAGTTTCATTGGTGGAGAAAACTGTCGCAAGTCACTCACAAACTTTATCACATAATGTTGTATCCAGTATAATATTTAATGAAGGAACCAATTTTTCCTACGTGTACCGTTGATGATGGACAAAGAAAATAATTATTTTTTCCACCTTCTCCGATATATTAATGAATGCTCCCATGTAAACATTTAAATATAAACGTAAGCAATTATGCCGACCTACAAATGATTATGTGAAGTTACGGGATTAATAATTCAAATAGCTTCATTTGTCTTTTTGTCTTTAAATACCTATTATTATCAACCATATTTTTTCTTTAATCATTTGTTATATTCTAAAATGTGATTAAAACTTGGTCTGGGAATGACTCCAAAATTTCACTCCACTCTATGACTCCAAACTTTCACTCCATAGCTTCACTCCATGACTCCACTCCACTCCACTCAACCTTTTAGCACATGCCGTAACAACATGGGACTGGGCTACTTCAGGTACAGCTGGGCACAATGGTACCCACTGGAGATTGAAATACACTTCTATTCATATGTTCAATCAAGACTCGACTCCAATTTGGAGTTTCCAAGACTCCACTCCACTCCATTCCACTCCTCCACTCCACCTTTTAGCAGATGCCGAAATTATTGACATATTAGAAAAAGTACATGTAAAATTTTGTAAACTGTTGCTTAATCTGAAAACTTCAACACCAATACATATATATATATGGCGAAATTGGTAGATACCCTCTGAATATACATATGTAACAGTTAAGTTGATATTTTTGTCATTCTGGCCGAAATTAATTGACGGAAAGCAATCAAAATTATTATCTCTGATCTATAAATTATTGTATTTGAAAACTCACGGAAATAATACTTTTTCATGGATTAATTTTGTTAAATCAATACTTGATGACTGTGGTTATTCAAACGTTTGGCATACTCCAAATTTTATAAGGCATAAATGGCTAATTGAAAGCACTAAACTGAGATTAACCGACCAGTTCAAACACAATTGGCATTCTACTTTGCAAATATCTCCAAAAGCATTGAGCTATAGATTATTCAAGTCGAATTTTAGATTTGAAAATATTTAGACGTGTTAAATGACAAAAATAGATTTACTTTTTGTAGATTTAGAACATCTAATCATAGATTACCGATTGAAGTAGGGCGCTGGACAAATGTAGAAAGACACAATAGACTGTGTCAGTTATGTCAATCTTGCGAGATTGGTGACGAATTTCATTATGTATGACAGTGTCCTAATTTTGTAACTGAAAGAAAAATCATAATTCCAAAAATACTTTTTCAACAGACCAAGCGCATTAAAACTGTCATCATTATTTAATAAAAAGAAACCTAAAACTATTCGCAAGCTATGGGTTTTTTTTCGTTCAAAATTTGTTTTTTTTTTGGACAACACGAGAGTTAGAATTTTTATTTTTTTTATCGCGCAAAGCGCAAAATATGTTTTCGGAATTTAACTTTAGGTTATATGACAAAAACTCCGAATCAGGTTTTTTTTTTCCTCCACCAAAATCAGAATATTTTTTCAGCAACATTGAGAATCAGAATATTTTTTTCTGGAGCCGATAATTCTAAAAACACCAAAAGCTCCATTTCAGACCCCTCATCTGTGATAGACGTGATGACCCAAATTATGTCCTAGACCACACATATGCGTTACCGATTGCAACTCAACCATACACAATAGAAAATGAACCTTTTTCGATTGATTCTGAAATTGAGATCGACACTGAAGTGGATGCAGTTCAAGATGAAGTCCTATTTGATTACATCCCATCTGGTCTTGTTCCATCAAGCCATTGTCGGTTCATAGTGGACTTAGGTTTCATGGCCGAGCAGTTAAAACACTCAATTTTGTCAGTCAACCCTTCATGTCTATAATGCCTTGGGGGATAGACCTTTAGGATTTTCAGGCTTGATGTACATCCGTAAGTCTAATGTCCTGGATGTGGTCATGTGGCTAAATTCAAGGTAGTGAAAACTCATCATAGTGGAAATAATAAAAGAGGAATTGGAACTTTTGACATTGATACACAAGCTGCAACAGGTGCATTCTATTCATGTGGTATCAGAATAGGATTGTGTCATAGGGTGGCTCAATGAGTTAGGTCGTTGGATCTAGCAACTCATACAAGCCTATCACCAATACGGCGTGGGTTCGCGCCCGGCTTTGTAAATTACAAAAGGGTGCACTCGACTCACAGACGCATGTGATAAAGTTTACCAGTTGATTGCAATAAATTAGTTCTTTTTCTACAGCAAACTTGAAAACTCACTATCAAATAAATTAAGAAGAATCTCTGATTATTAGTGGTGTTCCGATCATCGAATATAACCGATAATCAGTTGGTTGGTGTCTTAAAACAAGCCCTCGAGCCCAAAAATCTATTTCCGATTAATCGAACAATTCTACTTTCACTTTCACTTTGATTTTCTGGAAATCTTGTGACATAATTAAGCAGAAAATAACAGTTTCATATTTCATCAAATCGTGTTAAATAGTTGTTTTTATATATTTGCAAATGCAATTATATTTCTATCCTCCATTAAAAGTATAATAAGTACAGTGGAAACTGACAAGCATCGTCAAATTTGTAGATTTCTGGCCGAAAGGCAAATTCGCATTCGCGGCTATGACATGGTGCTGCTCGGACTTATACTGAACTTAACAATACTGCAATGGTGGGGAAAAATGCAGCCTTCTATCTAAGATTAAGCATTTTAGCCAAAAAATATCTTGCCATTCCAGTATCGTATGTACCCTCAGAACGAGTATTTAGTCTTGCGGGTCATTAAGTGAACAAAAAGAGGGCTCGCCTCAGTCTTTCAAATATTGGCAATATCATTTCATGAATAAAAACATGGAATACTACTGGTAATAATACTGATAACATGTTCACTATAAGAGTGTGGATGACAATGTTCTGTTTTCTTTGGTCTGTTCAATCAAATTTATTTATGTTTGATGTTGTTTGTCATTTGTTGAATTTTCCCAGAATTTGTTAAGTTTGT
This sequence comes from Bathymodiolus brooksi, assembly GCA_963680875.1. Taxonomy (NCBI): domain Eukaryota; kingdom Metazoa; phylum Mollusca; class Bivalvia; order Mytilida; family Modiolidae; genus Bathymodiolus; species Bathymodiolus brooksi. The sequence continues at coordinate 97,804,303 of OY804586.1, forward strand.
TCACTGTCTATAGATTTATAATCTGATGAGAGGCAGTCAGTTACCACTATTTATTTAATGTACTGTACCACTGATCAATCTAGTAATGAAACATAATTCAGGCCTCAATAATGTAAAAACAATACATTAATACATTCAGACAATAATTAAACATGTTCAATTTGGTCAAACAACCTTAAAATAATGTACAAACATGACAAAAACATTCACATTAAATATAAGAGATATAATGTAAAATTTGCATGACATAGGTCGTTTTCAACAAAACATCCTTTTTTTTCGATTATAACCGATAATTAGTTATTCCATGTGAAACCGATGATCGATTATGAAATTCCTTCCGATTCCCATCACTACTGATTATATAGAGAGAAAAAAAGTTACATCATAGCTCGATGGTGATGCAAGAAGCATATTCTGTTACACAAGGCTGCTGATAGGTTATCTCTGAACAGCAAATTTTACTCTTGCGAATCGTGTAAAGACTTCCCCATTAGCCCGTATACTTTAATCAGTATAAAAATATTGTTATACTCCCATTGTAATATCAGATAAACCTTTTTGTATTTACATCAACATACCAATTACAAGATTGTCCTTACTAAGTGAAAAAGATCAATGGTCCTACATGTAAATTAACATTATGCGATATTATTATTGAAAATTTTGGTATTATTATTACCAGCATACATGCACAGAACTCTATAATAAGAGTTCTTTAAAAATATTGATATCAGTGGTGGGTTCAAAGTGGTCGTTTGGAGTAAACTTTATGATTTAGTCTTTGTCCCCCTCATTTATGTTGAATTGGATATCCACTTAAACTAGTCAAAACTAAAAACAAAGTTTTAAACAAATCAAATACACATGTGGAGAGGGGGGGGGGGGGGGGGGGGCACATCTAAAACGTGTAACGGAACGAAATAGTTTCGTTTCTTGTTATAGTATTTATCTGCGTGTAATTACTAATTCAAGGAACTGTTTCGTTTCGTTCCGGTTCCGTTTCGTTTCTTTAATTAGTAAAAATACACACACTACTTTCTATATTTATTTTACCATTAGTTCACATTAGACCTAAGCTGCGATCACAGGGACTTGTCTTTAGGATATTATATAACTTTTATTTAAAAATACTATCCCCTAGGTTAGTATACAGGGGTTGGTATTTTTAAATAAAGTTGTGTATATCCTAAAGACAAGCCCATGTAGCTGCGATTCTTTTATTATATCAAGACTAGAAAATACCGACCATTATCATTTCCTACATACTTTGCTCTATAATGCCAACACAGACATATACCGATAATTCAAGAGGAAAGGTAGTCAATATCATTCCCAAAAGAACCATACGCCATGCACACAATCCAAATGCACTGAAACCTGAAGAAAAAAAAAATGAGCAACCCACTTAAGACCCATCAAAATACTTTAGTTTCTCATCCCGCCCCAAAATTGCCTTCCGCCTCAAATTTTTCGACGTTTTAAGATCAATGAATTAATAGATTTTATTTATTTTGACCGCCTTTGTCAGCACATCTTCAGCAAATTTTATCATCGCAAAATTTACCAAAACTTCAGGTATCGTGAATATCATATAAAAATAAAAACCGCCTGGCCGCCTTGAATTTGCAGGAAAAGTCCATGAGTAACTACAAACTTTCTTAATTGCCCAAAAACTAGGATGTTCCGGAAGGATAAGCAGTTCCTGCTCCACATGTGGCACCCGTCGTGTTACTCGATTAAAGGTTTTGACCAGAGAAAGGATCGAAATCAAGACCAAGGAAATGTATTAAGGGCTTACAAAGTCGTAATTCGGCCATAAACATTTCGGAGGGATACATTCTGCCTTACTGGAAGGAACTTTCGACTCAACAGCTTTTATCACTATTTATAAGAAAAAACCTCTCAAATAAAAATCAAGACATTTTCTTGTTAATGTCGAAAACAAACAAAAAAAAGTCTGAAAATGATTACAAATGTTGTAAATTGGAGATTTACAAGTTAACACCGAGTTTTAGAAATTCGCGTCTATCTTCCTCGGAGAGGCTTTGTTGGATTGTGCGGTCTATTACTAGGTCCTTCACTTTAATTTACCCATATCCGTTTTTTTTTTTTTAATTTTGAAATACCTACTTTGTCATAAATGAAGAAAAGTCCCAAATTTCTTACATTACTATGTATGGCATAAGTCATCATCAAAATGACACACAGACACAGTCTTTGTGCAAATCCCTACTTTTGTTTTTTGTTTTTGTTTGTTTGTTTGTTTTTTCGATTTTGACCAATTTATATATAAACTTTGAGACTGGAAAATTGCTTGCGCATGAAAGAAACAATTTCATATTTCACGTAAATATGCATTTCTGTAATATTGTCTTGTTTCATAAATGCAGATTTTGAGTATTGGCGACCCAGCGTATCATACTCTACAAAAGTTGTGCAATTTTGTCGTCAAATGAGCAAACATGTTAGCTATGAGACAATTTTTATATGATACGGCATACGATTACAGGTGAATGTTGTACCACAGTGTCGTAGCACCTTGCAGTATGTAGTTTCATATGTAAAGTTTCTGGAGGATTTCTGCTCTTCAAACGAAAAATTTTTGTAGAGTATGATACGCTGGATCGTATTTACAAGTTTGAAGACAAACAGATGCAAGCTGGCATGACTCTGGGCCACAAATGTTTCGTCACACAATTTTCGACAAAAGAGGTGCTATACAATGATGACTTTTTGAAGAACTACTGAAAGTTTTTACATGGCTTGTTGGATCCCCATATCAATTATCTATAAAATCAGCTTTAATTAGAAAGTATATTGCAAATTTTAGGTGAAAGCAAGTAGAAAATCTGCCGTGTCTCGTACAATAAACAACTCGTCCGCCGAACGCTCAAATAGCGCGACTACACCGTGTACAAATGTAGGTCGGTCGTGTCTTGGTCGGAACAAAGTAACTAAGTACAGTCCACCTATAGGAAATTACTAAAACACGAAACGGAATAGTTTCGTTTCTTAAAATAGTGATAAAACAAGAAACAAAATCATTCCGTTTCGTTTCGTTTCGTTCCGTTCCGTTACACGAAATAGTATCACCCTGTGGAGGGAGCTGATTTAGGATATTATGCAAATTTATGGACAGCTTTTTAAGGCATGAGCTCCATAAACCTTTTTAGCTCACCTGGCCAAAGGCCATGTGAGCTTTTGCCATCAGGTTTCGTTCGTCGTCCGTCATATGTCGTCGTCGTCGTCGTCGTCGTTGTATGTCGTAAACTTTTCACATTTTAATCTTTTCCTCAGAAACCACAGAGCCAATTTAGACCAAACTTTGGTAGAATGGTCCCTGGATGGCCCCCTTCCAAAAATGTGTCCGGTTAACCTGGCTTCCAACTAAGATGGCCGCCAAGCTAAAAATAGAAAAAAGGGGGGTGAAATTTTAATTGTCCATTGCTGCTTTAGTATAAGTCAAAATGAGCTCAAATTTTAACTGCAGCTAAATGACAAGGAGTAGTTTAACATATATACCGAGTTTTTCTGTGAAATTTTTCTTTCAGTCGATTTATACCGATTATGCAAATTAGGCATATTTTGATTAAAGATCACATTTAAATCTTCTCCTCTGAAACCGCTGAACCAAATTAAACCAAACCTGACAGGGATGGTCCCTGGGTGGGTCCCTTTCAAAATTGTGTCCGACAGTCCCGCTCTCCATTCAAGATGGCTGCTGTTACTAAAGATAGAAATTTCTTCAATTGTCCATTGCTGCTTTAGTATCAATCAAAATGAGCTCAAATTTTAACTGCAGCTACATGACAAGGAGCAGTTTAACATGTATTCCGGGTTTTCTTGTAAAATTTTTCTTTCAGCCGATTTAAACCGATTATGCAAATTAGGCATATTTTGATAAAAGATCACATTTAAATCTTCTTCTCTGAAACCGCTGAACCAAATTAAACCAAACCTGGCAGGGATGGTCCCGGGGTGGGCCCCTTACAAAATTGTGTCCGACAGCACCGCCCTCTATTCAAGATGGCTGCTGTTGCTAAAAGTAGAAATTTCTTCAATTGTCCATTGCTGCTTTAGTATAAGTCAAAGTGAGCTCAAATTTTAACTGCAGCTACATTGCAAGGAGTAGTTTAATAAATATTCCGTTTTTAGCTCACCTGGCCTTTAGACCATGTGAGCTATTGTCATCAATTTTCGTCTGTCGCCCGTCCGTCCACATTTCACATTTTAATCTTCTCCTCAGAAACCACTTGGCCAATTGCAACCAAACTTTGGTGGAATGGTCCTTGGGTGGCCCCCTTCCAAAATTATGCCAGGTGATCCCGACTTCCAACCAAGATGGCCGCCAAGCTTAAAATAGAAAAAAGGGGGGATGAAATTAACAAAAATCTTCTCCTCTGAAACTACTGAGCCAATCTCAACCAAACTTTGCTGAATTGATCCTTGGGAGGTCCCCTTCCTAGAGTGTGTCCGGCATTTCAGACATCCGACCAAGATGGCCGCCACAGCCGAACTTAATTTAACTTGGACCCTATGGGAAATTCCCATAAAAATCTTCTTGTCTGAAACCATTTGCTCAATAAGAACGAAATTTTGATGAAATAGTCATTGGATGGTTCTCTTCCAAAAATGTGTCCGGTGGTTCTGCCTTTCGACCAAAATAACCCCAACAGCCGAACTTAGCTTAACATAGGACCCTATGGGAAATTCACATAAAAATCTTCTCATAAACCACTGGGCCAATTGCAACCAAACTTTCGTGGAATGGCCTTTGCATGGTCCCCTTCCAAAGTTGTGTCCGGTGAACCCGACTTTCAACCAAGATGGCCGCCAAGCTAAAAATAGAAAAAAGTGGGGATGAAATTAAAAAAAAAAATTCTCTTCTGAAACTACTGAGCCAATCTCAACCAAACTTTGCTGAAATGATCATTGGGTGGTTCCCTTCCAAAATTGTGTCCGGCATTTCAGACCTCCGACCAAGATGGCCGCCACAGCCGAACTTAATTTAACATAAGACCCTATGGGAAATTCACATAAAAATCATCTTGTCTGGAACCAGTTGCTCAATTGGAACCAAACTTTGATAAAATAGTCATTGGATGGTCTTCTTCCAAAATTGTGTCTGGTGGTCCCGCCCTCTGACCAAGATGGCTGCACAGCTGAACTTAGTTTAACATAGGACCCTATGGGAAATTCACATAAAAACCATCTTGTCTGGAACCAGTAGTTCAATTAGAACCAACCTTTGATGGAATAGTCATTGGATGGTCCTTTTCCAAAATTGTGTCCGGTAGTCGCGCTCTCCCACCAAGATGGTCGCCACAGTGCAGTTGCGTTGTTATTGAAAGCAGGTTTGATCCAGGTGAGCGATTACAGGCTCCTGGGAGCCTCTTGTTGTATTAGCACCTGTGTAGTAGTCTCAGTAATCTTGTGTCAAGGAACATTTTGATTAATTAGTCATGGGAAATAGTGATGAATAATTTGTAATGTACATAATAATTAATTCAAGGACTGGCTTGAGAACAAAACAAGACACCACTAGCAGATTGAACATTTATATTAATAAAAGAATATTACTTTTGAATTGATATTATTATCCCTGTATTTGTATACTGAAAAACATATGAAAATTCAGGGTAAACAATTATATGTATCCATGCAGTGTACTTGTATAGACATAAGCATGGCTGAACTCAGAGAGTTTGGCGAAAGTATGCAGTTCCTGAAAGTTATAGAGCATGCTAACGCCAGACTAACAATAAAAGAGGCAACAGAACCACCAACCTTTGGCAGGTAACTGACCAATCCTATTATTACATACACTCGAGTACACCCGTTTTTGTTATGCACAAAGCAGGGATTGAACTATTACCATAGAGGTAATTGACTGATGATCAACAGTAGTCGTATTTAAACTAGCAACTTAGACTACTCGGACACCTAGGCCTCCACTAGCCGTTTCTAAGCACAATTTCATTACAATCCTTGAACACAGCATAGTTTTATAGGAATTAGCTTGTACAGTACATAGGTGCATTTTTTTTTATTCAAATGCTTTTGAAAAAAAGCAATGGTTTCAGGCATTTATTTCATATTCCAATCAGGTAAAAATAAGATTCAAATGTTCACACATAAAATAAAAATTCAACCAAATAATGTTTGCATAAATTATTGCATAAACAAGACTTGATTCTCAAAATCTGTGTCCCCCAACAAAAAGTGAGTCCCCCAGACCAAAAAGTTGCAGATAATTGTTTCTTATGACAAAAATAGTCTAATCCTCACCAGCTCCACATTTCCTGAAACGTCATCTTCATCTGAGAAACAGTCTACTGGGCCAGGGCTATGAAAAGATTCGCCTTATTCGATCTCTTAAAAAGTTTATATTCCGATACCAAGATATTGTCGAAATATATTCCGTCTCTGCAGAGACGATAATAAACGATGCATTTTCATATAGTGAAAATGTATAAAGATAAGGAAGTCAACAAAAATGTCAAAAATATTTTTTATCAATGTGTGACGTAAAGGGTTTTATTACATTTACTTCACTGAATTTGGTACTGCTTTGACAACTATTTTACCTATTTTGTTCCAGTATTGTTATAAATACTGTTATAGTGACAGCCGGAACCTTTGAGCCGTAATGAAAGCGGGAAGTTTGGCGCTTTAAAATCTGATTCAACCCACCATTTCTTTAGAAATGCCTGTACCAAGTCAAGGTCATTACGGTTTTCACAGTTTTCCGGTTGTTGACTGATTTTTTCTGTTTATATACTTATGAGTTTTGACTTTCCCTTTGTAAGATTGTTCGGAGTTCGGTAATTTTGTTATTACCCTTATTCTTTTTTATTTCAAATCTGAAATTTTTTGCTCATCAAAAGCTAGTTATTTCATTAAAAACAAGAGTTAATTCTCAAAATCCGGCCATAATTTTCAACGAAAACTAGAATTGTTTCCGAGGACTAAAACCCATGTCTCCCATTCATAAAACTCTCAAGTAAAATTTTGACCTCAAGGTCAAAGGTCCAGGTCAAACTGTGATAATGATGGTATGTGAGACACTGTCTCATCATTATACAACCACATACCAAATATCATTAACCTATCTAAAAAGGCAAAAAGTTATTGCACAGACACAAAAACACTTAAAAAATATCAATTATTTGACCTTAAAGTCAAAGGTCAAATTGAGGTCACGATGGAACATGACACACCGTCTCATGATTATACACCTACATACCAAATATCATTAATCTATCGTAAAAGACAAAGAAGTTATGACTCGGGACACCATAACACTTCAAACATATCAATTATTTGACCTTGAGCTCAAAGGTCAAAGACAAAATGTGGTCATGTTGGTACATGACACACCCTCTCATGATTATACACCTACATAACAAATATTATTGACCTATCTGAAGAGACAAAAAAGTTATGTAAGTAAATATAGTAAATTTGCAAATCCATTCAGATTGAACAAAGAGTTAACTCCCTTTTTTGTCTATTTTCTTGTATAATTTTACTTATCTCATTTTTATTTGGACGGTGACCCAACAATTTTTTAATTTTATCTTTTTAAGAAACATTTGGACCATTCAATTACAAAAAATCTGAAAATTCTATGGATTAGAAATTGATATTTTCATCAGATAAATTTTTTATGCATCCAATAACGTTTTTTCCTTCATTGTCTATATAAATTTTGCCGCAAAATGTCATTTTTCCTGCAATTTTCAAATTAAAATTTTGAGCTTGGAATGCCGCTGACCCTCATTTTTTATCTTTTTATTTGGAAGGGCATATTACAAGGAAGTTTACTTTAAAAAAAAATATAAAAAAAATCTATGGAAAAAAAATTAGACACCCCATCTACCTTAAGGCATGGCCTACGTGACCAAAATCACTTTTGCACACGTCTGAGACGTGACGTCTCGCAATATTATCGATTAACGCTTCCTTTTTCAAATTTCCATTTACAGAAGCAGACGTGAAATTTGGATTGGTAAAATTTTGTTAAATTTTCTTCATTTTATATGCAATTTACGACATTTTACTGAAAATAACATTGTTGCGTGTTTGTGCAATGCATTTTATACGAATTTATCTCTCTGGAACACAACAAGACATCGTTTGACTTGTGTAGTCCTATCACATAATGCCTCGGATGGCGATATTTACTATTTGTTTTCTATTTGCTGCCTTCGCATGAAATAAAAAATGAAAAAATCCCAATGAAAACGTAAAATATGAACATGGAATTTGAAGTCGTATGTTATATAGGACTATTGACTTTGTGTTGTTCGCATGCAAACGTCCACGTGGATCATAGGGACTTGCTCCCGGCCGGCCGGGCCGGGAGCAAGTACTTTTAATTTTAGTACCGCACATTGATAGTAGGGTTAAAATTATTGATAACGAAAGGCCGGGAGCAAGTACACACATAATATTGATATTTAGCATCGTGTTATCGGTTTTCGTGCTATTATCGATTTTCCGATATAGCGATTTAACAGTGTTAACCCTTCATTCATATGACGATTGGAATTTTCAAAGAATGGCTAGTTAAATATTTCTTTGTACATAAGATTGTTTTTAAAGCCATTCTTGTATTTTAATATACTCTCGATTATCTGGCAACTTTTGTTGTCAGTAAAATGGCGTCATCTGTTTTCGTGTGAAGTAAAGACAAGGCCGATATACGGGATGGAAACGAATATAAAATCCGGAAATGGCTGGTTTTAAAATTTCATGGTTCTGGTCATCTACCTAATCATACTACATCTAAATAAAATAAGAGAATGTTTGAAAATGACCACTTTCAAAATTGTATTTACTTTTGATGTTTTTTTAAGTGCTGAAACCACAATGCACTGCAAAGTGACATGTATTTTATATAAGAAACAGGCACATCTCAGTCAGCTCTTTGGTTTACAAGTACGATCAGTGGCCCCATGACAGGAAGAGCCGGTGTCTGAGAGGCAGACGACATAGTTCAATTTTATATAGCCCTTCTGGATTTTTTTCCAGCTACTTTATAAATGAAGTAAATTTTTAGCATTACAAAAAGTATGGTTCAGTAGGTAGATTCACTGTTTTTGGTACTTACGTCTTTAAAAGCAAACTTTAACATCTTTTACAGATGTCACGCTGTAGTCTTGTTTATGTTCCATAAATAGAAACCGGGAGACACGTCAAAAATAATGCGTGTGCTGTGGAAATCAAAATAAAATGGATAAAACGAAAACAGATGACACACGAAAACACATACCGTGACGATAATATGATGATATTATTGATAATTAATGTAATGATATGTATTTACTGTGTATTGATTTGAACACTCGCCCTCTGTAACCTTGGCAACATTTATTAGTTTAGAGAATAAAGTTATATATCGTGTAAAAAGCAATATTGACTTTCCGTTACAAGTAATTTATTTTTGCTTTACATCAAAGTATTAAGTTTGAAGTCTAAGAAATGTTTATAATGTCATTAATGAGGTGTAGAGGACGACCATTTAATATTTAGGGGATGTCTTTCTTTTTTTCCCAAACCAGAAATAGTTTTGACACGAAACAAGAATTTATTTTTATATGAACAAATTTAAATGTTATTTTTATTCAAACTAAAAAAAAAAGTTGCTTCTTTCAGGTCACTATATTTTTTCTATTAAGATAAGATAAGATAATTTATTTACCAATTATGGGCCCACGAGGGGCATGAATATTCACATATATAATTATTTATACATAACATGTTTAACAAAGACAAAGATACAATAACATATATTTATAGCATGTCATTTATATGCTCAGTGTGGTTGATATGTTTTAATACATCCAGCTATGATATATGTATCATATAAATACGATGAAAAATAAATAGATAGAGCCGACTATTTGCATCCTACCCGTGTCTGAAGCAGAGAGGCAAACACAATGATAACATTTCTGCAGGAGACACCATGTGACGGTGCTAAAAGGATGATAAGGGTAATAACAAAATTACCGAACTCCGAACAATCTAACAAAGGGAAAGTCAAAACTCATAATTATATAAACAGACAAAATCAGTCAAAAACCGGAAAACTGTGAAAACCGTAATGACCCTGACTTGGAACAGGCATTTCTAAAGAAATGGTGGGTTGAATCAGATTTTAAAGCGCCAAACCTCCCCCTTTCATTACGGCTCAAAGTTTCAAGTCTATTATTTAACAAAAGTTAAATGGTCAAATATCGAATATAGTATTAAATTATTTTTTTTTCGAGAGAGGTAAGAGACAAGAATAAAGAGTCATCAATTTATACACAAAATTCCTGAATTGTGAACATTTGTTTGATCCTTTTGTACTTGACAAAATGTGGTTACTGTTCAAAGAAGAGTTTGAAGATACCAAAGGGGTAATCAGAATCCGTATATCGAAGAAGAACAGACAACACAGTGGCCAAAAGAAAAAGGACAAACAACGATCTATAAAACATACACATAAACGTGCAAATAAAATATATGTATTGTTTTTTATTGCACATTTTCATTAGCTTCAACCCCAGGACTACACACCAAACCTCGCAATCCCAAGCAATGCAAGTTTGGACCCATTTGAGACCCCGAAGCCCATTGCACACCTCGCTAGATTTGCTTAATGCTCTGAATTTAAATCATGGGCATAGTAGGGCATCCTCAGCACTTTGGTAAGTGGGTGAGGGAAAAAAGGGGGGAACTACTTCACTTGTTATGGCAGAAATTTAATTAGCAACTGGATTTTCAGCATGAAAGCAAGAACAAAATGTTAAGTTGCCAGCCTCAGTGGGTTTTTTTTATTTGCGAGTTATTTTTGCAAGCTTTCACCCCTCATGTCAACTCCAGATGACCCCTCCCCCCCCACCACCTTCCGATTCATTTCTAAAGCTTGATCTTGGCATCCATAGCCCTTTGCTACTCCACTGCATATGCATAATGCACAGAAAACATCGGATTGGACGAATAAGATAAGATTTTATTGGTCCAAATTAAAGGGCCCACGAAGGGGCATATAAACATAATAAAACATAAGGTGATTGCATAAAATATCATATAAATTATAAATACAAGAATGAGAGACATGACTAGTGTTAAAATATGCGACACCAGCAGTCGAGCTATTAGAGATTTAAAAACTTGATATTTCAAGATTATAATAATGTTGATATAAATTTTTATTAAAAATGTTAAGATTTTTTTTTTTATAAATAATCAATGTCATAATATTTCTACTTGTAGATCCATCATGGAAACAATTTGTGATCCATGTTCAGAAAAAAACAAAAGGCTTGTTGCTGAAAAATATTGTTCGGACTGTGAAGAAAAGCTATGCACAGAATGCGCTGAATGGCATCTGCGGTGTAAGGTATTTAGATCTCATCATGTAATTGATTTGTCGTCGGTGGGATCAAGAATACCACCATCTTCTAAAATAAACTGTGAAATACACACAGACGCCCAGATTGATCATTTCTGTAGTCAACATGATATTGTATGCTGTAGATCTTGTCTCTCGGATAGTCATAGGTCTTGTGAGTCTGTTTTACCTTTAGACTCTGCTTCAAAGGACGTCAAAAAATCATCTTTACTTTCCGATACGTTGGAAGAACAAGATTATATGACTGAAACATTGCAGAAAATGGAAGACAATAGAGACGAGAATAAAAAATTACTGAAACAGAAGAAGTCATTGATAATAAAACAAATCAGTGCAGCTAAATCAAAAGTTATAAAATATCTAGATGACATTGAAGAAAGATTAATTACTGAAGTAGCGTCTGTACAGGAACAAAATGAGGAGAAAATAAACAGAGAAAAACATGAAATTTGTCAATTAACATCGATTTTAAAAGACAATAAACAAGAACTAGAATTCCTAAAAGAACATGGCTCTAATAATCAGCTATTTTTAACTTTACGTAAACAAATAACAAACATCCAGAAAACAGACAAGAAGATGCATGACATGTCGTCTGCTATTAATGAAATTGACATGGAGTTTGAAGAAATTAAGAATGTCAACATTAAAACAATCGGATCATTGTCACAAATTACCCGACCTTGTCCTATTAAATATAAATCAATGAAAGCACAACATCAACAGGTGGAAGTCGATAGAAGTCAAACACTGACCGAATTCATCAAAGAAGATGAAGTTAAATTGAACCGTGGCGTACCATACATGTTAACAGACATGGCTGTCACTTCTGACAACAAATTACTACTTTGTAATTATCTGTCATCTCGTGTAGATATATACAAGGATTACAAAACCTATGAAGATAAAATATCGTTGACCAGTGTACCTTTGTGTATTACTGTAGTACCATGTACAGATAAAGCAGTAGTTACTCTTCCACGTGAGAGATCCATACAATTTATCAACACTACTAACAATACAAAGGACAACAAGATAAACATAGGAGAAGAGTGTTGGGGTGTCACTGCTGTAAAGGACCAAATTTACATCAGTGGAGGAGATAAAGTTATAATTCTAAATATAGACGGGTCTCTTGTAAGAAAGATACCAACTGATGATAGTAATAACAACTTATTGTATAATGAAAGGAATGATCAGTTGTTGTTAAGACAGCCAGGGAGATTGTGTTGTATCAATTTAGATGGCCACGTTATATATAGATACGACATATCAGGACGGCGAGGACTGGCTGTGGATCAACAAGGTCATGTATACATATGTGGATATGATTCACACTACATACACAGGTTGTCACCAGATGGAACATTCCGTGATATAGTATTAAGTAAACATGATGGTGTTGACGAACCATGGAGTATAACATTTAACAATGACTTTACAAAACTGTTCATTATAAATCAAGGTAAGACTGTATTAGTTTATAGTTGTAAATGAAAGATTTTATATTTTGTTGATGAAGAATTTTTATATTTTGTAAATGAAGGATTTTTATATTTTGTTGATGAAAGATTTTTATATTTTGAGGACATGAATGATATTGACAAGTCACATTTTTTTATTTCCAATTAAGGAGCCCTTTCAGGCAGAACAATTAACAAAGAATTTAATACAATGATTATGGATTGATTACATTGATTGGAAGATGACAACATTTTATGAAACAAACATCAAAATTTAATCATACAAACCAGTGATATAACATTTAACAATAACTTACAAAACTGTTAATTATCAGTAGAAATAAGACTGTATTAATTTATATTTTGTAGATGAAGGATTTTTATATTTTGTAAATAAAGTATTTTTTGTTTATTTTGTGGACAAGATGGTATTGACAAGTCACAAACCACTGATATAATATTTAACAATAACTTACAAAACTGTTAATTATAAGTAGAAATAATTCTATATTAATTAGTTGATAGCTTTAAATGAAGATTGTTTTTTACTTGTTTTTAACAATATGTTTCCTCGTGTGTATGTACTGTAGATAAAAGTAGTAAAATATAGATCTAATTAATTTTACTGGATAATTTTAATTTGATTTGTGTTAATTGTATAAAGTATAAAGGATGCTAATTAATGGATTATTGCTAACATTGTACATTTTGAGGTGAAGCTTGGAACTTTTGCTCATTTACATTGAAGTACCTGTACCAAACCACCAAAATACTAGTAGTTGATTTGGGAATTGTTCCCATAGTGTGGTCACAGGGGCTAGGTGCGTCCGAAAAAAAAAAAAAAAAAATACTATATAATACTACAAGGGGGCGAACTCACTTGCTCCCATTTTTTTAAGTCGTCGTGTTAAATTGATCGTAACTTCGGAACGCCTTAATATTTTCAAAAAATGTTTCCACCAGTCGAAAGTCAAGTAATTTTCCTTTCCAAAGAGACCCCAATTGTTAGTGTAGGCCTCCGAACTGCTGAGGTATCATACACGAACCAAAACAAAACGGCGTGAAAATCCGAAGTCGTACAAACGCTGGGATGACCACTTCCCATCTGTGTACAGACTTTCCCATGCGTAAACGAGTCATTTTGACTAGCTAAATACTTTCATCCATTCAAATTATGATAAAATTTCTTACCTTACGTCAATTTATATGTCCTTTAAGTCTGTTTTTGAAAGAAATCCCATTTGCATCCTTGACAAACGCCATAGACGTGAAAATTGAGAGAGTTCTAACAGGCTTTTTGATTGGCTGAAACACTCTTGATTGGCTGAAACACTCTGTTTCAGCCAATCAAAAAGCCCGTTAGAACTCTCTCAATTTTCACGTCTATGGCGTTTGTCAAGGATGCAAATGGGATTTCTTTCAAAAACAGACTTAAAGGACATATAAATTGGCGTAAGGTAAGAAATTTTATCATAATTTGAATGGATGAAAGTATTTAGCTAGTCAAAATGACTCGTTTACGCATGGGAAAGTCTGTACACAGATGGGAAGTGGTCATCCCAGCGTTTGTACGACTTCGGATTTTCACGCCGTTTTGTTTTGGTTCGTGTATGATACCTCAGCAGTTCGGAGGCCTACACTAACAATTGGGGTCTCTTTGGAAAGGAAAATTACTTGAATTTCGACTGGTGGAAACATTTTTTGAAAATATTAAGGCGTTCCGAAGTTACGATCAATTTAACACGACGACTTAAAAAAATCGGAGCAAGTGAGTTCGCCCCCTTGTTACTTGTAGTATTATATAGTAATTTTTTTTTTTTTTTTTTACATTTTATCGCAACATTTGGATCATTTACAACAGTTGGACAATTTAGAACATTCCGCTCATTCATATGGACAATTAACAACCGTTGGATTATTTACAACAGTTGGACAATTTAGAACATTCTGCTCATTTATATGGACAATTAACAACCGTTGGATTATTTACAACAATTTGATCATTTACAACATCTGAACTATTTAGATTAACAATAGTGTGATCATTTACAACATTTGAACTAATAACAATATTTGGACCATTCACAATATTTGGACCATTCACAATTTTGGACTATTAACAATATTGTGATCATTTAAAACATTTGGATCATTTACAATATTTGGACAATTTACAACATTTGGATCATTACAATATTTTGACAATGTATAACATGTTTTTATAGAATATTGCATACATACAATTTATATATAAAGTATAACCTGTACAATGTGTCTATTTATAGCATATCAACTACACATTTATTACAAGTCCAATACATATGGCAATCGGAAACACACACAATTTTTTTTGGCTTAAAATTAAATAAAAATAAAAATCTAGATAATTTTTATTAAAAGTTTATGGTATTTAACGCCACTTTCAACAATATTTTAATTATATCGTGGCGATCAGTTTTATTGCTGACAGAGTACACAGAGAAAACAACAGACCTGTCGCAAGTCACTGACAAACTTTATCAAGTAATGTTGTATCGAGTACACCTCGACATAAATTTCTTGCCGTTCCATATAATGTTCATCCTTAACAGCTTAACCTCATATTTTGCCTTATTACTGAGATCACTATGATAGTTTGATATTAAATCAGATCAGTGCCTATCACCACTAAAGTTATGCGTTCGATTCCCGCTTATGGCGAGGCGTACTCTATGTATCTTTATCATGTTTATGTTATCAAGTTTTAGAGATTTATTGCAGGTCGGTGGTTTTATCGATATTCCGGTTTCCTTCACCATATTGAACCACCATCTCATAGGTAACATATTGCTACAAGTGATGTTAAGCACTAATTAATCTAGCGATTTTAAATTAATAATGATCTTATGTGTATAAATTGTTAATGGTGGTTGTTAGTTAAACCTGATCATTCAGAAACAACACACACACAATTTTTACAATTTGTACACACAGAGAAAAACAGCAATTTTCTTAATCACCTGTTGTCCGTTTGTCATTTTCGTCAACACTTTATCTAACCTAATTATAAAGAATCATGGAAGTTGTCGCTCACATTAACCTCTCTTTGTCATTGATGGCCTTTTCAAATTTTAATGTTCTAATCAAAATCGCTGACACAGAATGAACCACACTATATTTACATTCTCACTTTTCAAATGTCTGGATTGATGCGAATCAACACTGAAATAAGATCCTGATTGGCTCCCATGTCAAATATAAACTTTAGTACATTGTAAGAATATTTCTTCTTGCATCAAGTTTTTATCTCACCTTGCCAATGGAAATGTGAGCTTTTGCCATCACTTGGCGTCCGTCGTCCGTTAACTTTTCACATTTTAATGTTCTCCTCTAAAACCGCTTGTCCAAATGAACAGAAACTTAGTAGCTATAGGAATCATCTATGGATGGTCTTCTATTAAAATTGCTCAATTTGTCTTGATCAGTTAAAAAGCATGGCCACCACAGACAATTCTTGTTTCTGATTGGTTATTTTCTTAAAATTCTTCTCCTCTGAAACTCAGTTGCCAAATGAACAAAAAATTGGTAGGAAGCACCTATGGAAAGTTTAAAGGATATTTCTTCATTTTTTCAAACCAAAGATTAATTTATTGGTATTTTCAGGTTCTCATCATTTATATCTATGTACAAAACATTAAGTAGTGAGAGCAAAGTTTTGTATAATGGTTAGCATGCTCGACTCACTTGCAGTTTATTGTGAATTCGAGCCCCAGTCTGGTCAAACCAAATACAATAAAAGTGATGTTCATTGCTTCTCTGCTAAGTATGTAGCATTCAGAAGAAAGAGCAAAGACTCGTTGACGTGGAATCAGAATAATTTGTCCAAGTAGAGCAACAGGTCTACCCGTGGACAGTTGCTTCAGTGAGCTAGCACTATACAGATCCAATTAAGCGAGTTGATCTAGTCCAAAGCATGCATCATCATTATTTTATGTAATGCTACCTGTTCTCACCATGGCTGAAAAATTGTTCATTTGACATTAAACAACAATCACTCACTCACTCAAGGAGTAAAAGGAAAGACATTTCAATTCGGCTCAAGAGATCTAAAAAAAATTGTCTAATTGTAGGGAAGTATTTACTGCTTTTAAAGTGCTTTAACAGGGGTTGGTTTATAATAGGGTTAGGGTTAAGATTATGGTGCTAACGTTGTTGTAAGTTTTATTGCTGGAGTAACCGGAGAAGACCACCGACCTGCCGCAAGTATCTGCCCAACTTTATCACATAATGTAGTATCGAGTACACCCCACATGAGTGGGATTCGAGCTCACAACATTAGTGGTGATATGCATCGATTGCATAGGTAATTGTTAATTTATATAGCTAACTACCATACAACACGACCCCTTGGTTTATAATAGAAAAGGTTGAAGATCCCAAATTTTAAAGTGAATATTATAGAAGTTGTAAATCAATGAAGAACAGACAATACTAATAGTCTAAAAAACAAGAGCCCACTACTTGATTCCTTCCTTGTTACTTATATATATATATACATGGAAATATATAAATCAGATAAGAAAAATATATGTCAAAATAGTGAAAAAGGTATTCTGAATGTAATCGTGAAGGGTCAAAATCAATGTAATTGATAAATTACGATTACTTGTATTCTAAAACTAAAGGCTCACCTGAGCCAGTATTGCTGACCTGATCTTTCATAATATTCAATCAAGTCTAGATTTCCTATCCATGGTATTTTGAACCCCCTACCCATGGTATATTGAACCACCAACCTATGATAGTTTGACCTCCTTATCCATGGTATTTTGACCTCCCTACCCATGGTATTTTGTCCCCCTACACATGGTATGTCGATCCCCCTACCCATTGTATTTGACCTCCTACCCATGGTATTTTAACCCCCCTACCCATGGTATATTGAACCCCCTACCTATGGTATTTTGACCCCCTATCCATGGTATTTTGACCCCTCCATCTACCCATTGTATTTTGACCCCCTATCCATGGTATTTCGAGGGGGTCAATTTACCATGAGGGGTTCAAAATACAATGATGGAATATCGACCCCGGGGTCAATATATCATGAAAATTGACCCCAGGGTCAAAATACCATATGACACCGGTCCTCCAACCCAAGACCAGTAAAACTTTGTTCCGACCAGTACATTTTTTAGTTATTTAGAACTACAAAATGTATATAAGAATAAATTCAAGAATTTGATTCAGACCAGTAAATTAAAATTTATCTTGATAAGCCTGTATTTAGAGGTCACCTTTAAAGTGGCGTTATACGACAGGTGACCCTTTGAAACAAGTAAAGTCAAACCTGTATTTAGAAGTCACATTTAAGGGTTTGGTTGGTTTATGGTGTTTAACGCCACTTTAAACAATATTTCAGTTATATCGTCGTGGTCAGTTTTATTGATGGAGGAAACTGGAGTACCCAAAGAAAACCACCGACCTGTCGCAAGTAACTGACAACCTTTATCACATACACAATGTAATTCTGTATCGAGTATACCTCGCCATGAACGGGGATCGAACTCACAACTTTAGTTGTGATAGACACTGATTGCACAGGTAGTTGTAAATCCAATTATCATAAGATCACTACCGCGACGGCCCCTTTGTCTTATCTAGTATTTAGAGATCACCTTTAAAGTGGCCCTATAAGACAGGTGAACTTTTGAAACAAGTATAGTCAAACCTGTATTTAGAGGTCACTTAAAGTGGACTGATAAGACAGGTGACTTTTTGAAACAAGTATAGTCAAACCTGTATTTAGAAGTCACTTTTAGCATGGCCTGATAAGACAGGTGACTTTTTGAAACAAGTATAGTCAAACCTGTATTTAGAGGTCACTTTTAACGTGGCCTGATAAGACAGGTGACTTTTTGAAACAAGTATAGTCAAACCTGTATTTAGAGATCACTTTTAAAGTGGCCTGATAAGACAGGTACTTTTTGAAACAAGTATAGTCAAACCTGTATTTAGAGGTCACTTTTAAAGTGGCCTGATAAGACAGGTAACTTTTTGAAACAAGTAAAGTCAAACCTGTATTTAGAGGTCACTTCAATTGGCCTGATAAGACAGGTGACTTTTTTAAACAAGTATAGTCAAACCTGTATTTAGAGGTCACTTTTAACGTGGCCTGATAAGACAGGTGACTTTTTGAAACAAGTATAGTCAAACCTGTATTTAGAGGTCACTTTTAAAGTGGACTGACAAGACAGGTGACTTTTTGAAACAAGTATAGTCAAACCTGTATTTAGAGGTCACTTTTAAAGTGGCCTGATAAGACAGGTGACTTTTTTAAACAAGTATAGTCAAACCTGTATTTAGAGGTCACTTCAAGTGGCCTGATAAGACAGATGACTCTTTGAAACAAGTATAGTCAAACCTGTATTTAGAGATCAGTTTTAAAGTGGACTGATAAGACAGGTGACTTTTTGAAACAAGTATAGTCAAACCTGTATTTAGAGGTCACTTTTAAAGTGGACTGATAAGACAAGTGACTTTTTGAAACAAGTATAGTCAAACCTGTATTTAGAGGTCACTTTTAACGTGGCGTGATAAGACAGGTGACTTTTTGAAATGAAGTATAGTCAAACCTGTATTTAGAGGTCACTTTTAAAGTGGACTGATAAGACAGGTGACTTTTTGAAACAAGTATAGTCAAACCTGTATTTAGAGGTCACTTTTAATGTGGCCTGATAAGACAGGTGACTTTTTGAAACAAGTATAGTCAAACCTGTATTTAGAGGTCACTTTTAAAGTGGCCTGATAAGACAGGTGACTTTTTAAACAAGTATAGTCAAACCTGTATTTAGAGATCACTTTTAAAGTGGACTGACAAGACAGGTGACTTTTTGAAACAAGTATAGTCAAACCTGTATTTAGAGATCAGTTTTAAAGTGGACTGATAAGACAGGTGACTTTTTGAAACAGGTATAGTCAAACCTGTATTTAGAGGTCACTTTTAAAGTGGACTGATAAGACAAGTGACTTTTTGAAACAAGTATAGTCAAACCTGTATTTAGAGGTCACTTTTAACGTGGCCTGATAAGACAGGTGACTTTTTGAAATGAAGTATAGTCAAACCTGTATTTAGAGGTCACTTTTAAAGTGGACTGATAAGACAGGTGACTTTTTGAAACAAGTATAGTCAAACCTGTATTTAGAGGTCACTTTTAAAGTGGCCTGATAAGACAGGTGACTTTTTAAACAAGTATAGTCAAACCTGTATTTAGAGATCACTTTTAAAGTGGACTGACAAGACAGGTGACTTTTTGAAACAAGTATAGTCAAACCTGTATTTAGAGGTCACTTCAAGTGGCCTGATAAGACAGGTGACTTTTTGAAAGAAGTATAGTCAAACCTGTATTTAGAGGTCACTTAAAGTGGCCTGATTAGACAGGAGACTTTTTGAAACAAGTATAGTCAAACCTGTATTTAGAGGTCACTTAAAGTGGCTTGATAAGACAGGTGACTTTTTGAAACGAAGTATAGTCAAACCTGTATTTAGAGGTCACTTTTAAAGTGGGCTGATAAGACAGGTGACTTTTTGAAACAAGTATTGTCAAACCTGTATTTAGAGGTCACTTTTAGCGTGGCCTGATAAGACAGGTGACTTTTTGAAACAAGTATAGTCAAACCTGTATTTAGAGATCACTTTTAAAGTGGCCTG
The DNA here is from genome assembly GCA_963680875.1 of Bathymodiolus brooksi. NCBI lineage: Eukaryota > Metazoa > Mollusca > Bivalvia > Mytilida > Modiolidae > Bathymodiolus > Bathymodiolus brooksi. The sequence continues at coordinate 97,824,866 of OY804586.1, forward strand.
ATAAGACAGGTAACTTTTTGAAACAAGTATAGTCAAACCTGTATTTAGAGATCACTTTTAAAGTGGCCTGATAAGACAGGTAACCTTTTGAAACAAGTATAATCAAACCTGTATTTAGAGGTTACTTTTAACGTGGCCTGATAAGACAGGTGACTTTTTGAAACAAGTATAGTCAAACCTGTATTTAGAGATCACTTTTAAAGTGGCTTGATAAGACAGGTGACTTTTTTAAACAAGTATAGTCAAACCTGTATTTAGAGATCACTTTCAAAGTGGACTGACAAGACAGGTGACTTTTTTAAACAAGTATAGTCAAACCTGTATTTAGTGGTCACTTTTAAAGTGGACTGATAAGACAGGTGACTTTTTTAAACAAGTATAGTCAAACCTGTATTTAGAGGTCACTTCAAGTGGCCTGATAAGACAGGTGACTTTTTGAAACAAGTATAGTCAAACCTGTATTTAGAGATCAGTTTTAAAGTGGACTGATAAGACAGGTGACTTTTTTAAACAAGTATAGTCAAACCTGTATTTAGAGGTCACTTATAGTGGCCTGATAAGACAGGTGACTTTTTGAAACAGAGTATAGTCAAACCTGTATTTATAGGTCACTTTTAAAGTGGACTGATAAGACAGGTGACTTTTTGAAACAAGTATAGTCAAACCTGTATTTAGAGGTCACTTTTAACGTGGCCTGATAAGACAGGTGACTTTTTGAAACGAAGTATAGTCAAACCTGTATTTAGAGGTCACTTTTAAAGTGGACTGATAAGACAGGTGACTTTTTGAAACAAGTATAGTCAAACCTGTATTTAGAGGTCACTTTTAATGTGGCCTGATAAGACAGGTGACTTTTTGAAACAAGTATAGTCAAACCTGTATTTAGAGGTCACTTTTAAAGTGGACTGACAAGACAGGTGACTTTTTGAAACAAGTATAGTCAAACCTGTATTTAGAGGTCACTTCAAGTGGCCTGATAAGACAGGTGACTTTTTGAAAGAAGTATAGTCAAACCTGTATTTAGAGGTCACTTAAAGTGGACTGATAAGACAGGAGACTTTTTGAAACAAGTATAGTCAAACCTGTATTTAGAGGTCACTTCAAGTGGCCTGATAAGACAGGTGACTTTTTGAAACGAAGTATAGTCAAACCTGTATTTAGAGGTCACTTTTAAAGTGGACTGATAAGACTGGTGACTTTTTGAAACAAGTATAGTCAAACCTGTATTTAGAGATCACTTTTAAAGTGGCCTGATAAGACAGGTGACTTTTTGAAACAAGTATAGTCAAACCTGTATTTAGAGGTCACTTTTAACGTGGCCTGATAAGACAGGTGACTTTTTGAAACAAGTATAGTCAAACCTGTATTTAGAGATCACTTTTAAAGTGGCCTGATAAGACAGGTACTTTTTGAAACAAGTATAGTCAAACCTGTATTTAGAGGTCACTTTTAAAGTGGCCTGATAAGACAGGTAACTTTTTGAAACAAGTAAAGTCAAACCTGTATTTAGAGGTCACTTCAATTGGCCTGATAAGACAGGTGACTTTTTTAAACAAGTATAGTCAAACCTGTATTTAGAGGTCACTTCAAGTGGCCTGATAAGACAGGTGACTTTTTGAATCAAGTATAGTCAAACCTGTATTTAGAGGTCACTTATAGTGGCCTGATAAGACAGGTGACTTTTTGAAACGAAGTATAGTCAAACCTGTATTTAGAGGTCACTTTTAAAGTGGACTGATAAGACAGGTGACTTTTTTAGACAAGTATAGTCAAACCTGTATTTAGAGGTCACTTCAAGTGGCCTGATAAGACAGGTGACTTTTTGAAACAAGTATAGTCAAACCTGTATTTAGAGATCAGTTTTAAAGTGGACTGATAAGACAGGTGACTTTTTGAAACAAGTATAGTCAAACCTGTATTTAGAGGTCACTTAAAGTGGCCTGATAAGACAAGTGACTTTTTGAAACGAAGTATAGTCAAACCTGTATTTAGAGGTCACTTTTAAAGTGGACTGATAAGACAGGTGAATTTTTGAAACAAGTAAAGTCAAACCTGTATTTAGAGATCACTTTTAACGTGGCCTGATAAGACAGGTAACTTTTTGAAACAAGTATAGTCAAACCTGTATTTAGAGGTCACTTTTAACGTGGCATGATAAGACAGGTAATTTTTTGAAACAAGTATAGTCAAACCTGTATTTAGAGGTCACTTCAAGTGGCCTGATAAGACAGGTGACTTTTTGAAACGAAGCATAGTCAAACCTGTATTTAGAGGTCACTTTTAAAGTGGACTGATAAGACTGGTGACTTTTTGAAACAAGTATAGTCAAACCTGTATTTAGAGGTCACTTTTAAAGTGGCCTGATAAGACAGGTGACTTTTTGAAACAAGTATAGTCAAACCTGTATTTAGAGGTCACTTCAAGTGGCCTGATAAGACAGGTGACTTTTTGAAGCGAAGCATAGTCAAACCTGTATTTAGAGGTCACTTTTAAAGTGGATTGATAAGACTGGTGAATTTTTGAAACAATTATAGTCAAACCTGTATTTAGAGGTCACTTTTAAAGTGGCCTGATAAGACAGGTGACTTTTTGAAACAAGTATAGTCAAACCTGTATTTAGAGGTCACTTAAAGTGGACTGATAAGACAGGAGACTTTTTGAAACAAGTATAGTCAAACCTGTATTTAGAGGTCACTTAAAGTGGCCTGATAAGACAGGTGACTTTTTGAAACGAAGTATAGTCAAACCTGTATTTAGAGGTCACTTTTAAAGTGGCCTGATAAGACAGGTGACTTTTTGAAAGAAGTATAGTCAAACCTGTATTTAGAGGTCACTTTTAAAGTGGCCTGATAAGACAGGTGACTTTTTGAAACAAGTATAGTCAAACCTGTATTTAGAGATAACTTTTAAAGTGGCCTGATAAGACAGGTAGCTTTTTGAAACAAGTATAGTCAAACCTGTATTTAGAGGTCACTTCAAATGGCCTGATAAGACAGGTGACTTTTTGAAGCGAAGCATAGTCAAACCTGTATTTAGAGGTCACTTTTAAAGTGGACTGATAAGACTGGTGACTTTTTGAAACAAGTATAGTCAAACCTGTATTTAGAGGTCACTTTTAAAGTGGCCTGATAAGACAGGTGACTTTTTGAAAGAAGCATAGTCAAACCTGTATTTAGAGGTCACTTTTAAAGTGGCCAGATAAGACAGGTGACTTTTTAAACAAGTATAGTCAAACCTGTATTTAGAGATCAGTTTTAAAGTGGACTGATAAGACAGGTGACTTTTTGAAACAAGTATAGTCAAACCTGTATTTAGAGGTCACTTAAAGTGGCCTGATAAGACAGGTGACTTTTTGAAACCTAATATAGTCAAACCTATCTTTAGAGGTCACTTTTAAAGTGGACTGATAAGACTGGTGACTTTTTGAAACAAGTATAGTCAAACCTGTATTTAGAGGTCACTTTTAAAGTGGCCTGATAAGACAGGTGACTTTTTGAAACAAGTATAGTCAAACCTGTATTTAGAGGTCACTTTTAACGTGGCCTGATAAGACAGGTGACTTTTTGAAACAAGTATAGTCAAACCTGTATTTAGAGATCACTTTTAAAGTGGCCTGATAAGACAGGTAACGTTTTGAAACAAGTATAGTCAAACCTGTATTTTGAGGTCACTTTTAACGTGGCCTGATAAGACAGGTGACTTTTTGAAACAAGTATAGTCAAACCTGTATTTAGAGGTCACTTTTAACGTGGCCTGATAAGACAGGTAACTTTTTGAAACAAGTAAAGTCAAACCTGTATTTAGAGGTCACTTCAAGTGGCCTGATAAGACAGGTGACTTTTTGAAACGAAGCATAGTCAAACCTGTATTTAGAAGTCACTTTTAGCATGGCCTGATAAGACAGGTGACTTTTTGAAACAAGTATAGTCAAACCTGTATTTAGAGGTCACTTTTAACGTGGCCTGATAAGACAGGTGACTTTTTGAAACAAGTATAGTCAAACCTGTATTTAGAGATCACTTTTAAAGTGGCCTGATAAGACAGGTACTTTTTGAAACAAGTATAGTCAAACCTGTATTTAGAGGTCACTTTTAAAGTGGCCTGATAAGACAGGTAACTTTTTGAAACAAGTAAAGTCAAACCTGTATTTAGAGGTCACTTTTAACGTGGCGTGATAAGACAGGTGACTTTTTGAAATGAAGTATAGTCAAACCTGTATTTAGAGGTCACTTTTAAAGTGGACTGATAAGACAGGTGACTTTTTGAAACAAGTATAGTCAAACCTGTATTTAGAGGTCACTTTTAATGTGGCCTGATAAGACAGGTGACTTTTTGAAACAAGTATAGTCAAACCTGTATTTAGAGGTCACTTTTAAAGTGGCCTGATAAGACAGGTGACTTTTTAAACAAGTATAGTCAAACCTGTATTTAGAGATCACTTTTAAAGTGGACTGACAAGACAGGTGACTTTTTGAAACAAGTATAGTCAAACCTGTATTTAGAGATCAGTTTTAAAGTGGACTGATAAGACAGGTGATTTTTTGAAACAGGTATAGTCAAACCTGTATTTAGAGGTCACTTTTAAAGTGGACTGATAAGACAAGTGACTTTTTGAAACAAGTATAGTCAAACCTGTATTTAGAGGTCACTTTTAAAGTGGACTGATAAGACAGGTGACTTTTTGAAACAAGTATAGTCAAACCTGTATTTAGAGGTCACTTTTAAAGTGGACTGATAAGACAGGTGACTTTTTGAAACAAGTATAGTCAAACCTGTATTTAGAGGTCACTTTTAAAGTGGCCTGATAAGACAGGTGACTTTTTAAACAAGTATAGTCAAACCTGTATTTAGAGATCACTTTTAAAGTGGACTGACAAGACAGGTGACTTTTTGAAACAAGTATAGTCAAACCTGTATTTAGAGGTCACTTCAAGTGGCCTGATAAGACAGGTGACTTTTTGAAAGAAGTATAGTCAAACCTGTATTTAGAGGTCACTTAAAGTGGACTGATTAGACAGGAGACTTTTTGAAACAAGTATAGTCAAACCTGTATTTAGAGGTCACTTAAAGTGGCTTGATAAGACAGGTGACTTTTTGAAACGAAGTATAGTCAAACCTGTATTTAGAGGTCACTTTTAAAGTGGGCTGATAAGACAGGTGACTTTTTGAAACAAGTATAGTCAAACCTGTATTTAGAGGTCACTTTTAGCGTGGCCTGATAAGACAGGTGACTTTTTGAAACAAGTATAGTCAAACCTGTATTTAGAGATCACTTTTAAAGTGGCCTGATAAGACAGGTAACTTTTTGAAACAAGTATAGTCAAACCTGTATTTAGAGATCACTTTTAAAGTGGCCTGATAAGACAGGTAACCTTTTGAAACAAGTATAATCAAACCTGTATTTAGAGGTTACTTTTAACGTGGCCTGATAAGACAGGTGACTTTTTGAAACAAGTATAGTCAAACCTGTATTTAGAGATCACTTTTAAAGTGGCTTGATAAGACAGGTGACTTTTTTAAACAAGTATAGTCAAACCTGTATTTAGAGATCACTTTCAAAGTGGACTGACAAGACAGGTGACTTTTTTAAACAAGTATAGTCAAACCTGTATTTAGTGGTCACTTTTAAAGTGGACTGATAAGACAGGTGACTTTTTTAAACAAGTATAGTCAAACCTGTATTTAGAGGTCACTTCAAGTGGCCTGATAAGACAGGTGACTTTTTGAAACAAGTATAGTCAAACCTGTATTTAGAGATCAGTTTTAAAGTGGACTGATAAGACAGGTGACTTTTTTAAACAAGTATAGTCAAACCTGTATTTAGAGGTCACTTATAGTGGCCTGATAAGACAGGTGACTTTTTGAAACAGAGTATAGTCAAACCTGTATTTATAGGTCACTTTTAAAGTGGACTGATAAGACAGGTGACTTTTTGAAACAAGTATAGTCAAACCTGTATTTAGAGGTCACTTTTAACGTGGCCTGATAAGACAGGTGACTTTTTGAAACGAAGTATAGTCAAACCTGTATTTAGAGGTCACTTTTAAAGTGGACTGATAAGACAGGTGACTTTTTGAAACAAGTATAGTCAAACCTGTATTTAGAGGTCACTTTTAATGTGGCCTGATAAGACAGGTGACTTTTTGAAACAAGTATAGTCAAACCTGTATTTAGAGGTCACTTTTAAAGTGGACTGACAAGACAGGTGACTTTTTGAAACAAGTATAGTCAAACCTGTATTTAGAGGTCACTTCAAGTGGCCTGATAAGACAGGTGACTTTTTGAAAGAAGTATAGTCAAACCTGTATTTAGAGGTCACTTAAAGTGGACTGATAAGACAGGAGACTTTTTGAAACAAGTATAGTCAAACCTGTATTTAGAGGTCACTTCAAGTGGCCTGATAAGACAGGTGACTTTTTGAAACGAAGTATAGTCAAACCTGTATTTAGAGGTCACTTTTAAAGTGGACTGATAAGACTGGTGACTTTTTGAAACAAGTATAGTCAAACCTGTATTTAGAGATCACTTTTAAAGTGGCCTGATAAGACAGGTGACTTTTTGAAACAAGTATAGTCAAACCTGTATTTAGAGGTCACTTTTAACGTGGCCTGATAAGACAGGTGACTTTTTGAAACAAGTATAGTCAAACCTGTATTTAGAGATCACTTTTAAAGTGGCCTGATAAGACAGGTACTTTTTGAAACAAGTATAGTCAAACCTGTATTTAGAGGTCACTTTTAAAGTGGCCTGATAAGACAGGTAACTTTTTGAAACAAGTAAAGTCAAACCTGTATTTAGAGGTCACTTCAATTGGCCTGATAAGACAGGTGACTTTTTTAAACAAGTATAGTCAAACCTGTATTTAGAGGTCACTTCAAGTGGCCTGATAAGACAGGTGACTTTTTGAATCAAGTATAGTCAAACCTGTATTTAGAGGTCACTTATAGTGGCCTGATAAGACAGGTGACTTTTTGAAACGAAGTATAGTCAAACCTGTATTTAGAGGTCACTTTTAAAGTGGACTGATAAGACAGGTGACTTTTTTAGACAAGTATAGTCAAACCTGTATTTAGAGGTCACTTCAAGTGGCCTGATAAGACAGGTGACTTTTTGAAACAAGTATAGTCAAACCTGTATTTAGAGATCAGTTTTAAAGTGGACTGATAAGACAGGTGACTTTTTGAAACAAGTATAGTCAAACCTGTATTTAGAGGTCACTTAAAGTGGCCTGATAAGACAAGTGACTTTTTGAAACGAAGTATAGTCAAACCTGTATTTAGAGGTCACTTTTAAAGTGGACTGATAAGACAGGTGAATTTTTGAAACAAGTAAAGTCAAACCTGTATTTAGAGATCACTTTTAACGTGGCCTGATAAGACAGGTAACTTTTTGAAACAAGTATAGTCAAACCTGTATTTAGAGGTCACTTTTAACGTGGCATGATAAGACAGGTAATTTTTTGAAACAAGTATAGTCAAACCTGTATTTAGAGGTCACTTCAAGTGGCCTGATAAGACAGGTGACTTTTTGAAACGAAGCATAGTCAAACCTGTATTTAGAGGTCACTTTTAAAGTGGACTGATAAGACTGGTGACTTTTTGAAACAAGTATAGTCAAACCTGTATTTAGAGGTCACTTTTAAAGTGGCCTGATAAGACAGGTGACTTTTTGAAACAAGTATAGTCAAACCTGTATTTAGAGGTCACTTAAAGTGGACTGATAAGACAGGTGACTTTTTTAAACAACTATAGTCAAACCTGTATTTAGAGGTCACTTTTAAAGTGGACTGATAAGACTGGTGACTTTTTGAAACAAGTATAGTCAAACCTGTATTTAGAGATCACTTTTAAAGTGGCCTGATAAGACAGGTGACTTTTTGAAACAAGTATAGTCAAACCTGTATTTAGAGGTCACTTTTAACGTGGCCTGATAAGACAGGTGACTTTTTGAAACAAGTATAGTCAAACCTGTATTTAGAGATCACTTTTAAAGTGGCCTGATAAGACAGGTACTTTTTGAAACAAGTATAGTCCAACCTGTATTTAGAGGTCACTTTTAAAGTGGCCTGATAAGACAGGTAACTTTTTGAAACAAGTAAAGTCAAACCTGTATTTAGAGGTCACTTCAATTGGCCTGATAAGACAGGTGACTTTTTTAAACAAGTATAGTCAAACCTGTATTTAGAGGTCACTTCAAGTGGCCTGATAAGACAGGTGACTTTTTGAATCAAGTATAGTCAAACCTGTATTTAGAGGTCACTTATAGTGGCCTGATAAGACAGGTGACTTTTTGAAACGAAGTATAGTCAAACCTGTATTTAGAGGTCACTTTTAAAGTGGACTGATAAGACAGGTGACTTTTTTAGACAAGTATAGTCAAACCTGTATTTAGAGGTCACTTCAAGTGGCCTGATAAGACAGGTGACTTTTTGAAACAAGTATAGTCAAACCTGTATTTAGAGATCAGTTTTAAAGTGGACTGATAAGACAGGTGACTTTTTGAAACAAGTATAGTCAAACCTGTATTTAGAGGTCACTTAAAGTGGCCTGATAAGACAAGTGACTTTTTGAAACGAAGTATAGTCAAACCTGTATTTAGAGGTCATTTTTAAAGTGGACTGATAAGACAGGTGAATTTTTGAAACAAGTAAAGTCAAACCTGTATTTAGAGATCACTTTTAACGTGGCCTGATAAGACAGGTAACTTTTTGAAACAAGTATAGTCAAACCTGTATTTAGAGGTCACTTTTAACGTGGCATGATAAGACAGGTAATTTTTTGAAACAAGTATAGTCAAACCTGTATTTAGAGGTCACTTTTAACGTGGCCTGATAAGACAGGTAACTTTTTGAAACAAGTATAGTCAAACCTGTATTTAGAGGTCACTTTTAACGTGGCCTGATAAGACAGGTGACTTTTTGAAATGAAGTATAGTCAAACCTGTATTTAGAGGTCACTTTTAAAGTGGACTGATAAGACAGGTGACTTTTTGAAACAAGTATAGTCAAACCTGTATTTAGAGGTCACTTTTAAAGTGGCCTGATAAGACAGGTGACTTTTTAAACAAGTATAGTCAAACCTGTATTTAGAGATCACTTTTAAAGTGGACTGACAAGACAGGTGACTTTTTGAAACAAGTATAGTCAAACCTGTATTTAGAGGTCACTTCAAGTGGCCTGATAAGACAGGTGACTTTTTGAAAGAAGTATAGTCAAACCTGTATTTAGAGGTCACTTAAAGTGGACTGATTAGACAGGAGACTTTTTGAAACAAGTATAGTCAAACCTGTATTTAGAGGTCACTTAAAGTGGCTTGATAAGACAGGTGACTTTTTGAAACGAAGTATAGTCAAACCTGTATTTAGAGGTCACTTTTAAAGTGGGCTGATAAGAAAGGTGACTTTTTGAAACAAGTATAGTCAAACCTGTATTTAGAGGTCACTTTTAGCGTGGCCTGATAAGACAGGTGACTTTTTGAAACAAGTATAGTCAAACCTGTATTTAGAGATCACTTTTAAAGTGGCCTGATAAGACAGGTAACTTTTTGAAACAAGTATAGTCAAACCTGTATTTAGAGATCACTTTTAAAGTGGCCTGATAAGACAGGTAACCTTTTGAAACAAGTATAATCAAACCTGTATTTAGAGGTTACTTTTAACGTGGCCTGATAAGACAGGTGACTTTTTGAAACAAGTATAGTCAAACCTGTATTTAGAGATCACTTTTAAAGTGGCTTGATAAGACAGGTGACTTTTTTAAACAAGTATAGTCAAACCTGTATTTAGAGATCACTTTCAAAGTGGACTGACAAGACAGGTGACTTTTTTAAACAAGTATAGTCAAACCTGTATTTAGTGGTCACTTTTAAAGTGGACTGATAAGACAGGTGACTTTTTTAAACAAGTATAGTCAAACCTGTATTTAGAGGTCACTTCAAGTGGCCTGATAAGACAGGTGACTTTTTGAAACAAGTATAGTCAAACCTGTATTTAGAGATCAGTTTTAAAGTGGACTGATAAGACAGGTGACTTTTTTAAACAAGTATAGTCAAACCTGTATTTAGAGGTCACTTTTAATGTGGCCTGATAAGACAGGTGACTTTTTGAAACAAGTATAGTCAAACCTGTATTTAGAGGTCACTTTTAAAGTGGACTGACAAGACAGGTGACTTTTTGAAACAAGTATAGTCAAACCTGTATTTAGAGGTCACTTCAAGTGGCCTGATAAGACAGGTGACTTTTTGAAAGAAGTATAGTCAAACCTGTATTTAGAGGTCACTTAAAGTGGACTGATAAGACAGGAGACTTTTTGAAACAAGTATAGTCAAACCTGTATTTAGAGGTCACTTCAAGTGGCCTGATAAGACAGGTGACTTTTTGAAACGAAGTATAGTCAAACCTGTATTTAGAGGTCACTTTTAAAGTGGACTGATAAGACTGGTGACTTTTTGAAACAAGTATAGTCAAACCTGTATTTAGAGATCACTTTTAAAGTGGCCTGATAAGACAGGTGACTTTTTGAAACAAGTATAGTCAAACCTGTATTTAGAGGTCACTTTTAACGTGGCCTGATAAGACAGGTGACTTTTTGAAACAAGTATAGTCAAACCTGTATTTAGAGATCACTTTTAAAGTGGCCTGATAAGACAGGTACTTTTTGAAACAAGTATAGTCAAACCTGTATTTAGAGGTCACTTTTAAAGTGGCCTGATAAGACAGGTAACTTTTTGAAACAAGTAAAGTCAAACCTGTATTTAGAGGTCACTTCAATTGGCCTGATAAGACAGGTGACTTTTTTAAACAAGTATAGTCAAACCTGTATTTAGAGGTCACTTCAAGTGGCCTGATAAGACAGGTGACTTTTTGAATCAAGTATAGTCAAACCTGTATTTAGAGGTCACTTATAGTGGCCTGATAAGACAGGTGACTTTTTGAAACGAAGTATAGTCAAACCTGTATTTAGAGGTCACTTTTAAAGTGGACTGATAAGACAGGTGACTTTTTTAGACAAGTATAGTCAAACCTGTATTTAGAGGTCACTTCAAGTGGCCTGATAAGACAGGTGACTTTTTGAAACAAGTATAGTCAAACCTGTATTTAGAGATCAGTTTTAAAGTGGACTGATAAGACAGGTGACTTTTTGAAACAAGTATAGTCAAACCTGTATTTAGAGGTCACTTAAAGTGGCCTGATAAGACAAGTGACTTTTTGAAACGAAGTATAGTCAAACCTGTATTTAGAGGTCACTTTTAAAGTGGACTGATAAGACAGGTGAATTTTTGAAACAAGTAAAGTCAAACCTGTATTTAGAGATCACTTTTAACGTGGCCTGATAAGACAGGTAACTTTTTGAAACAAGTATAGTCAAACCTGTATTTAGAGGTCACTTTTAACGTGGCATGATAAGACAGGTAATTTTTTGAAACAAGTATAGTCAAACCTGTATTTAGAGGTCACTTCAAGTGGCCTGATAAGACAGGTGACTTTTTGAAACGAAGCATAGTCAAACCTGTATTTAGAGGTCACTTTTAAAGTGGACTGATAAGACTGGTGACTTTTTGAAACAAGTATAGTCAAACCTGTATTTAGAGGTCACTTTTAAAGTGGCCTGATAAGACAGGTGACTTTTTGAAACAAGTATAGTCAAACCTGTATTTAGAGGTCACTTAAAGTGGACTGATAAGACAGGTGACTTTTTTAAACAACTATAGTCAAACCTGTATTTAGAGGTCACTTTTAAAGTGGACTGATAAGACTGGTGACTTTTTGAAACAAGTATAGTCAAACCTGTATTTAGAGATCACTTTTAAAGTGGCCTGATAAGACAGGTGACTTTTTGAAACAAGTATAGTCAAACCTGTATTTAGAGGTCACTTTTAACGTGGCCTGATAAGACAGGTGACTTTTTGAAACAAGTATAGTCAAACCTGTATTTAGAGATCACTTTTAAAGTGGCCTGATAAGACAGGTACTTTTTGAAACAAGTATAGTCCAACCTGTATTTAGAGGTCACTTTTAAAGTGGCCTGATAAGACAGGTAACTTTTTGAAACAAGTAAAGTCAAACCTGTATTTAGAGGTCACTTCAATTGGCCTGATAAGACAGGTGACTTTTTTAAACAAGTATAGTCAAACCTGTATTTAGAGGTCACTTCAAGTGGCCTGATAAGACAGGTGACTTTTTGAATCAAGTATAGTCAAACCTGTATTTAGAGGTCACTTATAGTGGCCTGATAAGACAGGTGACTTTTTGAAACGAAGTATAGTCAAACCTGTATTTAGAGGTCACTTTTAAAGTGGACTGATAAGACAGGTGACTTTTTTAGACAAGTATAGTCAAACCTGTATTTAGAGGTCACTTCAAGTGGCCTGATAAGACAGGTGACTTTTTGAAACAAGTATAGTCAAACCTGTATTTAGAGATCAGTTTTAAAGTGGACTGATAAGACAGGTGACTTTTTGAAACAAGTATAGTCAAACCTGTATTTAGAGGTCACTTAAAGTGGCCTGATAAGACAAGTGACTTTTTGAAACGAAGTATAGTCAAACCTGTATTTAGAGGTCATTTTTAAAGTGGACTGATAAGACAGGTGAATTTTTGAAACAAGTAAAGTCAAACCTGTATTTAGAGATCACTTTTAACGTGGCCTGATAAGACAGGTAACTTTTTGAAACAAGTATAGTCAAACCTGTATTTAGAGGTCACTTTTAACGTGGCATGATAAGACAGGTAATTTTTTGAAACAAGTATAGTCAAACCTGTATTTAGAGGTCACTTTTAACGTGGCCTGATAAGACAGGTAACTTTTTGAAACAAGTATAGTCAAACCTGTATTTAGAGGTCACTTTTAACGTGGCCTGATAAGACAGGTGACTTTTTGAAATGAAGTATAGTCAAACCTGTATTTAGAGGTCACTTTTAAAGTGGACTGATAAGACAGGTGACTTTTTGAAACAAGTATAGTCAAACCTGTATTTAGAGGTCACTTTTAAAGTGGCCTGATAAGACAGGTGACTTTTTAAACAAGTATAGTCAAACCTGTATTTAGAGATCACTTTTAAAGTGGACTGACAAGACAGGTGACTTTTTGAAACAAGTATAGTCAAACCTGTATTTAGAGGTCACTTCAAGTGGCCTGATAAGACAGGTGACTTTTTGAAAGAAGTATAGTCAAACCTGTATTTAGAGGTCACTTAAAGTGGACTGATTAGACAGGAGACTTTTTGAAACAAGTATAGTCAAACCTGTATTTAGAGGTCACTTAAAGTGGCTTGATAAGACAGGTGACTTTTTGAAACGAAGTATAGTCAAACCTGTATTTAGAGGTCACTTTTAAAGTGGGCTGATAAGAAAGGTGACTTTTTGAAACAAGTATAGTCAAACCTGTATTTAGAGGTCACTTTTAGCGTGGCCTGATAAGACAGGTGACTTTTTGAAACAAGTATAGTCAAACCTGTATTTAGAGATCACTTTTAAAGTGGCCTGATAAGACAGGTAACTTTTTGAAACAAGTATAGTCAAACCTGTATTTAGAGATCACTTTTAAAGTGGCCTGATAAGACAGGTAACCTTTTGAAACAAGTATAATCAAACCTGTATTTAGAGGTTACTTTTAACGTGGCCTGATAAGACAGGTGACTTTTTGAAACAAGTATAGTCAAACCTGTATTTAGAGATCACTTTTAAAGTGGCTTGATAAGACAGGTGACTTTTTTAAACAAGTATAGTCAAACCTGTATTTAGAGATCACTTTCAAAGTGGACTGACAAGACAGGTGACTTTTTTAAACAAGTATAGTCAAACCTGTATTTAGTGGTCACTTTTAAAGTGGACTGATAAGACAGGTGACTTTTTTAAACAAGTATAGTCAAACCTGTATTTAGAGGTCACTTCAAGTGGCCTGATAAGACAGGTGACTTTTTGAAACAAGTATAGTCAAACCTGTATTTAGAGATCAGTTTTAAAGTGGACTGATAAGACAGGTGACTTTTTTAAACAAGTATAGTCAAACCTGTATTTAGAGGTCACTTATAGTGGCCTGATAAGACAGGTGACTTTTTGAAACAGAGTATAGTCAAACCTGTATTTATAGGTCACTTTTAAAGTGGACTGATAAGACAGGTGACTTTTTGAAACAAGTATAGTCAAACCTGTATTTAGAGGTCACTTTTAACGTGGCCTGATAAGACAGGTGACTTTTTGAAACGAAGTATAGTCAAACCTGTATTTAGAGGTCACTTTTAAAGTGGACTGATAAGACAGGTGACTTTTTGAAACAAGTATAGTCAAACCTGTATTTAGAGGTCACTTTTAATGTGGCCTGATAAGACAGGTGACTTTTTGAAACAAGTATAGTCAAACCTGTATTTAGAGGTCACTTTTAAAGTGGACTGACAAGACAGGTGACTTTTTGAAACAAGTATAGTCAAACCTGTATTTAGAGGTCACTTCAAGTGGCCTGATAAGACAGGTGACTTTTTGAAAGAAGTATAGTCAAACCTGTATTTAGAGGTCACTTAAAGTGGACTGATAAGACAGGAGACTTTTTGAAACAAGTATAGTCAAACCTGTATTTAGAGGTCACTTCAAGTGGCCTGATAAGACAGGTGACTTTTTGAAACGAAGTATAGTCAAACCTGTATTTAGAGGTCACTTTTAAAGTGGACTGATAAGACTGGTGACTTTTTGAAACAAGTATAGTCAAACCTGTATTTAGAGATCACTTTTAAAGTGGCCTGATAAGACAGGTGACTTTTTGAAACAAGTATAGTCAAACCTGTATTTAGAGGTCACTTTTAACGTGGCCTGATAAGACAGGTGACTTTTTGAAACAAGTATAGTCAAACCTGTATTTAGAGATCACTTTTAAAGTGGCCTGATAAGACAGGTACTTTTTGAAACAAGTATAGTCAAACCTGTATTTAGAGGTCACTTTTAAAGTGGCCTGATAAGACAGGTAACTTTTTGAAACAAGTAAAGTCAAACCTGTATTTAGAGGTCACTTCAATTGGCCTGATAAGACAGGTGACTTTTTTAAACAAGTATAGTCAAACCTGTATTTAGAGGTCACTTCAAGTGGCCTGATAAGACAGGTGACTTTTTGAATCAAGTATAGTCAAACCTGTATTTAGAGGTCACTTATAGTGGCCTGATAAGACAGGTGACTTTTTGAAACGAAGTATAGTCAAACCTGTATTTAGAGGTCACTTTTAAAGTGGACTGATAAGACAGGTGACTTTTTTAGACAAGTATAGTCAAACCTGTATTTAGAGGTCACTTCAAGTGGCCTGATAAGACAGGTGACTTTTTGAAACAAGTATAGTCAAACCTGTATTTAGAGATCAGTTTTAAAGTGGACTGATAAGACAGGTGACTTTTTGAAACAAGTATAGTCAAACCTGTATTTAGAGGTCACTTAAAGTGGCCTGATAAGACAAGTGACTTTTTGAAACGAAGTATAGTCAAACCTGTATTTAGAGGTCACTTTTAAAGTGGACTGATAAGACAGGTGAATTTTTGAAACAAGTAAAGTCAAACCTGTATTTAGAGATCACTTTTAACGTGGCCTGATAAGACAGGTAACTTTTTGAAACAAGTATAGTCAAACCTGTATTTAGAGGTCACTTTTAACGTGGCATGATAAGACAGGTAATTTTTTGAAACAAGTATAGTCAAACCTGTATTTAGAGGTCACTTCAAGTGGCCTGATAAGACAGGTGACTTTTTGAAACGAAGCATAGTCAAACCTGTATTTAGAGGTCACTTTTAAAGTGGACTGATAAGACTGGTGACTTTTTGAAACAAGTATAGTCAAACCTGTATTTAGAAGTCACTTTTAAAGTGGCCTGATAAGACAGGTGACTTTTTGAAACAAGTATAGTCAAACCTGTATTTAGAGGTCACTTAAAGTGGACTGATAAGACAGGTGACTTTTTTAAACAACTATAGTCAAACCTGTATTTAGAGGTCACTTTTAAAGTGGCCTGATAAGACAGGTGACTTTTTGAAACAAGTATAGTCAAACCTGTATTTAGAGGTCACTTCAAGTGGCCTGATAAGACAGGTGACTTTTTGAAGCGAAGCATAGTCAAACCTGTATTTAGAGGTCACTTTTAAAGTGGATTGATAAGACTGGTGAATTTTTGAAACAATTATAGTCAAACCTGTATTTAGAGGTCACTTTTAAAGTGGCCTGATAAGACAGGTGACTTTTTGAAACAAGTATAGTCAAACCTGTATTTAGAGGTCACTTAAAGTGGACTGATAAGACAGGAGACTTTTTGAAACAAGTATAGTCAAACCTGTATTTAGAGGTCACTTAAAGTGGCCTGATAAGACAGGTGACTTTTTGAAACGAAGTATAGTCAAACCTGTATTTAGAGGTCACTTTTAAAGTGGCCTGATAAGACAGGTGACTTTTTGAAAGAAGTATAGTCAAACCTGTATTTAGAGGTCACTTTTAAAGTGGCCTGATAAGACAGGTGACTTTTTGAAACAAGTATAGTCAAACCTGTATTTAGAGATAACTTTTAAAGTGGCCTGATAAGACAGGTAGCTTTTTGAAACAAGTATAGTCAAACCTGTATTTAGAGGTCACTTTTAACGTGGCCTGATAAGACAGGTAACTTTTTGAAACAAGTATAGTCAAACCTGTATTTAGAGGTCACTTCAAATGGCCTGATAAGACAGGTGACTTTTTGAAGCGAAGCATAGTCAAACCTGTATTTAGAGGTCACTTTTAAAGTGGACTGATAAGACTGGTGACTTTTTGAAACAAGTATAGTCAAACCTGTATTTAGAGGTCACTTTTAAAGTGGCCTGATAAGACAGGTGACTTTTTGAAAGAAGCATAGTCAAACCTGTATTTAGAGGTCACTTTTAAAGTGGCCAGATAAGACAGGTGACTTTTTAAACAAGTATAGTCAAACCTGTATTTAGAGATCAGTTTTAAAGTGGACTGATAAGACAGGTGACTTTTTGAAACAAGTATAGTCAAACCTGTATTTAGAGGTCACTTAAAGTGGCCTGATAAGACAGGTGACTTTTTGAAACCTAATATAGTCAAACCTATCTTTAGAGGTCACTTTTAAAGTGGACTGATAAGACTGGTGACTTTTTGAAACAAGTATAGTCAAACCTGTATTTAGAGGTCACTTTTAAAGTGGCCTGATAAGACAGGTGACTTTTTGAAACAAGTATAGTCAAACCTGTATTTAGAGGTCACTTTTAACGTGGCCTGATAAGACAGGTGACTTTTTGAAACAAGTATAGTCAAACCTGTATTTAGAGATCACTTTTAAAGTGGCCTGATAAGACAGGTAACGTTTTGAAACAAGTATAGTCAAACCTGTATTTAGAGGTCACTTTTAACGTGGCCTGATAAGACAGGTGACTTTTTGAAACAAGTATAGTCAAACCTGTATTTAGAGGTCACTTTTAACGTGGCCTGATAAGACAGGTAACTTTTTGAAACAAGTAAAGTCAAACCTGTATTTAGAGGTCACTTCAAGTGGCCTGATAAGACAGGTGACTTTTTGAAACGAAGCATAGTCAAACCTGTATTTAGAAGTCACTTTTAGCATGGCCTGATAAGACAGGTGACTTTTTGAAACAAGTATAGTCAAACCTGTATTTAGAGGTCACTTTTAACGTGGCCTGATAAGACAGGTGACTTTTTGAAACAAGTATAGTCAAACCTGTATTTAGAGATCACTTTTAAAGTGGCCTGATAAGACAGGTACTTTTTGAAACAAGTATAGTCAAACCTGTATTTAGAGGTCACTTTTAAAGTGGCCTGATAAGACAGGTGACTTTTTGAAACAAGTAAAGTCAAACCTGTATTTAGAGGTCACTTTTAACGTGGCGTGATAAGACAGGTGACTTTTTGAAATGAAGTATAGTCAAACCTGTATTTAGAGGTCACTTTTAAAGTGGACTGATAAGACAGGTGACTTTTTGAAACAAGTATAGTCAAACCTGTATTTAGAGGTCACTTTTAATGTGGCCTGATAAGACAGGTGACTTTTTGAAACAAGTATAGTCAAACCTGTATTTAGAGGTCACTTTTAAAGTGGCCTGATAAGACAGGTGACTTTTTAAACAAGTATAGTCAAACCTGTATTTAGAGATCACTTTTAAAGTGGACTGACAAGACAGGTGACTTTTTGAAACAAGTATAGTCAAACCTGTATTTAGAGATCAGTTTTAAAGTGGACTGATAAGACAGGTGATTTTTTGAAACAGGTATAGTCAAACCTGTATTTAGAGGTCACTTTTAAAGTGGACTGATAAGACAAGTGACTTTTTGAAACAAGTATAGTCAAACCTGTATTTAGAGGTCACTTTTAACGTGGCCTGATAAGACAGGTGACTTTTTGAAATGAAGTATAGTCAAACCTGTATTTAGAGGTCACTTTTAAAGTGGACTGATAAGACAGGTGACTTTTTGAAACAAGTATAGTCAAACCTGTATTTAGAGGTCACTTTTAAAGTGGCCTGATAAGACAGGTGACTTTTTAAACAAGTATAGTCAAACCTGTATTTAGAGATCACTTTTAAAGTGGACTGACAAGACAGGTGACTTTTTGAAACAAGTATAGTCAAACCTGTATTTAGAGGTCACTTCAAGTGGCCTGATAAGACAGGTGACTTTTTGAAAGAAGTATAGTCAAACCTGTATTTAGAGGTCACTTAAAGTGGACTGATTAGACAGGAGACTTTTTGAAACAAGTATAGTCAAACCTGTATTTAGAGGTCGCTTAAAGTGGCTTGATAAGACAGGTGACTTTTTGAAACGAAGTATAGTCAAACCTGTATTTAGAGGTCACTTTTAAAGTGGACTGATAAGACAGGTGACTTTTTTAGACAAGTATAGTCAAACCTGTATTTAGAGGTCACTTCAAGTGGCCTGATAAGACAGGTGACTTTTTGAAACAAGTATAGTCAAACCTGTATTTAGAGATCAGTTTTAAAGTGGACTGATAAGACAGGTGACTTTTTGAAACAAGTATAGTCAAACCTGTATTTAGAGGTCACTTAAAGTGGCCTGATAAGACAAGTGACTTTTTGAAACGAAGTATAGTCAAACCTGTATTTAGAGGTCACTTTTAAAGTGGACTGATAAGACAGGTGAATTTTTGAAACAAGTAAAGTCAAACCTGTATTTAGAGATCACTTTTAACGTGGCCTGATAAGACAGGTAACTTTTTGAAACAAGTATAGTCAAACCTGTATTTAGAGGTCACTTTTAACGTGGCATGATAAGACAGGTAATTTTTTGAAACAAGTATAGTCAAACCTGTATTTAGAGGTCACTTCAAGTGGCCTGATAAGACAGGTGACTTTTTGAAACGAAGCATAGTCAAACCTGTATTTAGAGGTCACTTTTAAAGTGGACTGATAAGACTGGTGACTTTTTGAAACAAGTATAGTCAAACCTGTATTTAGAGGTCACTTTTAAAGTGGCCTGATAAGACAGGTGACTTTTTGAAACAAGTATAGTCAAACCTGTATTTAGAGGTCACTTAAAGTGGACTGATAAGACAGGTGACTTTTTTAAACAACTATAGTCAAACCTGTATTTAGAGGTCACTTTTAAAGTGGCCTGATAAGACAGGTGACTTTTTGAAACAAGTATAGTCAAACCTGTATTTAGAGGTCACTTCAAGTGGCCTGATAAGACAGGTGACTTTTTGAAGCGAAGCATAGTCAAACCTGTATTTAGAGGTCACTTTTAAAGTGGATTGATAAGACTGGTGAATTTTTGAAACAATTATAGTCAAACCTGTATTTAGAGGTCACTTTTAAAGTGGCCTGATAAGACAGGTGACTTTTTGAAACAAGTATAGTCAAACCTGTATTTAGAGGTCACTTAAAGTGGACTGATAAGACAGGAGACTTTTTGAAACAAGTATAGTCAAACCTGTATTTAGAGGTCACTTAAAGTGGCCTGATAAGACAGGTGACTTTTTGAAACGAAGTATAGTCAAACCTGTATTTAGAGGTCACTTTTAAAGTGGCCTGATAAGACAGGTGACTTTTTGAAAGAAGTATAGTCAAACCTGTATTTAGAGGTCACTTTTAAAGTGGCCTGATAAGACAGGTGACTTTTTGAAACAAGTATAGTCAAACCTGTATTTAGAGATAACTTTTAAAGTGGCCTGATAAGACAGGTAGCTTTTTGAAACAAGTATAGTCAAACCTGTATTTAGAGGTCACTTTTAACGTGGCCTGATAAGACAGGTAACTTTTTGAAACAAGTATAGTCAAACCTGTATTTAGAGGTCACTTCAAATGGCCTGATAAGACAGGTGACTTTTTGAAGCGAAGCATAGTCAAACCTGTATTTAGAGGTCACTTTTAAAGTGGACTGATAAGACTGGTGACTTTTTGAAACAAGTATAGTCAAACCTGTATTTAGAGGTCACTTTTAAAGTGGCCTGATAAGACAGGTGACTTTTTGAAAGAAGCATAGTCAAACCTGTATTTAGAGGTCACTTTTAAAGTGGCCAGATAAGACAGGTGACTTTTTAAACAAGTATAGTCAAACCTGTATTTAGAGATCAGTTTTAAAGTGGACTGATAAGACAGGTGACTTTTTGAAACAAGTATAGTCAAACCTGTATTTAGAGGTCACTTAAAGTGGCCTGATAAGACAGGTGACTTTTTGAAACCTAATATAGTCAAACCTATCTTTAGAGGTCACTTTTAAAGTGGACTGATAAGACTGGTGACTTTTTGAAACAAGTATAGTCAAACCTGTATTTAGAGGTCACTTTTAAAGTGGCCTGATAAGACAGGTGACTTTTTGAAACAAGTATAGTCAAACCTGTATTTAGAGGTCACTTTTAACGTGGCCTGATAAGACAGGTGACTTTTTGAAACAAGTATAGTCAAACCTGTATTTAGAGATCACTTTTAAAGTGGCCTGATAAGACAGGTAACGTTTTGAAACAAGTATAGTCAAACCTGTATTTAGAGGTCACTTTTAACGTGGCCTGATAAGACAGGTGACTTTTTGAAACAAGTATAGTCAAACCTGTATTTAGAGGTCACTTTTAACGTGGCCTGATAAGACAGGTAACTTTTTGAAACAAGTAAAGTCAAACCTGTATTTAGAGGTCACTTCAAGTGGCCTGATAAGACAGGTGACTTTTTGAAACGAAGCATAGTCAAACCTGTATTTAGAAGTCACTTTTAGCATGGCCTGATAAGACAGGTGACTTTTTGAAACAAGTATAGTCAAACCTGTATTTAGAGGTCACTTTTAACGTGGCCTGATAAGACAGGTGACTTTTTGAAACAAGTATAGTCAAACCTGTATTTAGAGATCACTTTTAAAGTGGCCTGATAAGACAGGTACTTTTTGAAACAAGTATAGTCAAACCTGTATTTAGAGGTCACTTTTAAAGTGGCCTGATAAGACAGGTGACTTTTTGAAACAAGTAAAGTCAAACCTGTATTTAGAGGTCACTTTTAACGTGGCGTGATAAGACAGGTGACTTTTTGAAATGAAGTATAGTCAAACCTGTATTTAGAGGTCACTTTTAAAGTGGACTGATAAGACAGGTGACTTTTTGAAACAAGTATAGTCAAACCTGTATTTAGAGGTCACTTTTAATGTGGCCTGATAAGACAGGTGACTTTTTGAAACAAGTATAGTCAAACCTGTATTTAGAGGTCACTTTTAAAGTGGCCTGATAAGACAGGTGACTTTTTAAACAAGTATAGTCAAACCTGTATTTAGAGATCACTTTTAAAGTGGACTGACAAGACAGGTGACTTTTTGAAACAAGTATAGTCAAACCTGTATTTAGAGATCAGTTTTAAAGTGGACTGATAAGACAGGTGATTTTTTGAAACAGGTATAGTCAAACCTGTATTTAGAGGTCACTTTTAAAGTGGACTGATAAGACAAGTGACTTTTTGAAACAAGTATAGTCAAACCTGTATTTAGAGGTCACTTTTAACGTGGCCTGATAAGACAGGTGACTTTTTGAAATGAAGTATAGTCAAACCTGTATTTAGAGGTCACTTTTAAAGTGGACTGATAAGACAGGTGACTTTTTGAAACAAGTATAGTCAAACCTGTATTTAGAGGTCACTTTTAAAGTGGCCTGATAAGACAGGTGACTTTTTAAACAAGTATAGTCAAACCTGTATTTAGAGATCACTTTTAAAGTGGACTGACAAGACAGGTGACTTTTTGAAACAAGTATAGTCAAACCTGTATTTAGAGGTCACTTCAAGTGGCCTGATAAGACAGGTGACTTTTTGAAAGAAGTATAGTCAAACCTGTATTTAGAGGTCACTTAAAGTGGACTGATTAGACAGGAGACTTTTTGAAACAAGTATAGTCAAACCTGTATTTAGAGGTCGCTTAAAGTGGCTTGATAAGACAGGTGACTTTTTGAAACGAAGTATAGTCAAACCTGTATTTAGAGGTCACTTTTAAAGTGGGCTGATAAGACAGGTGACTTTTTGAAACAAGTATAGTCAAACCTGTATTTAGAGGTCACTTTTAGCGTGGCCTGATAAGACAGGTGACTTTTTGAAACAAGTATAGTCAAACCTGTATTTAGAGATCACTTTTAAAGTGGCCTGATAAGACAGGTAACTTTTTGAAACAAGTATAGTCAAACCTGTATTTAGAGATCACTTTTAAAGTGGCCTGATAAGACAGGTAACCTTTTGAAACAAGTATAATCAAACCTGTATTTAGAGGTTACTTTTAACGTGGCCTGATAAGACAGGTGACTTTTTGAAACAAGTATAGTCAAACCTGTATTTAGAGATCACTTTTAAAGTGGCTTGATAAGACAGGTGACTTTTTTAAACAAGTATAGTCAAACCTGTATTTAGAGATCACTTTCAAAGTGGACTGACAAGACAGGTGACTTTTTTAAACAAGTATAGTCAAACCTGTATTTAGTGGTCACTTTTAAAGTGGACTGATAAGACAGGTGACTTTTTTAAACAAGTATAGTCAAACCTGTATTTAGAGGTCACTTCAAGTGGCCTGATAAGACAGGTGACTTTTTGAAACAAGTATAGTCAAACCTGTATTTAGAGATCAGTTTTAAAGTGGACTGATAAGACAGGTGACTTTTTTAAACAAGTATAGTCAAACCTGTATTTAGAGGTCACTTATAGTGGCCTGATAAGACAGGTGACTTTTTGAAACAGAGTATAGTCAAACCTGTATTTATAGGTCACTTTTAAAGTGGACTGATAAGACAGGTGACTTTTTGAAACAAGTATAGTCAAACCTGTATTTAGAGGTCACTTTTAACGTGGCCTGATAAGACAGGTGACTTTTTGAAACGAAGTATAGTCAAACCTGTATTTAGAGGTCACTTTTAAAGTGGACTGATAAGACAGGTGACTTTTTGAAACAAGTATAGTCAAACCTGTATTTAGAGGTCACTTTTAATGTGGCCTGATAAGACAGGTGACTTTTTGAAACAAGTATAGTCAAACCTGTATTTAGAGGTCACTTTTAAAGTGGACTGACAAGACAGGTGACTTTTTGAAACAAGTATAGTCAAACCTGTATTTAGAGGTCACTTCAAGTGGCCTGATAAGACAGGTGACTTTTTGAAAGAAGTATAGTCAAACCTGTATTTAGAGGTCACTTAAAGTGGACTGATAAGACAGGAGACTTTTTGAAACAAGTATAGTCAAACCTGTATTTAGAGGTCACTTCAAGTGGCCTGATAAGACAGGTGACTTTTTGAAACGAAGTATAGTCAAACCTGTATTTAGAGGTCACTTTTAAAGTGGACTGATAAGACTGGTGACTTTTTGAAACAAGTATAGTCAAACCTGTATTTAGAGATCACTTTTAAAGTGGCCTGATAAGACAGGTGACTTTTTGAAACAAGTATAGTCAAACCTGTATTTAGAGGTCACTTTTAACGTGGCCTGATAAGACAGGTGACTTTTTGAAACAAGTATAGTCAAACCTGTATTTAGAGATCACTTTTAAAGTGGCCTGATAAGACAGGTACTTTTTGAAACAAGTATAGTCAAACCTGTATTTAGAGGTCACTTTTAAAGTGGCCTGATAAGACAGGTAACTTTTTGAAACAAGTAAAGTCAAACCTGTATTTAGAGGTCACTTCAATTGGCCTGATAAGACAGGTGACTTTTTTAAACAAGTATAGTCAAACCTGTATTTAGAGGTCACTTCAAGTGGCCTGATAAGACAGGTGACTTTTTGAATCAAGTATAGTCAAACCTGTATTTAGAGGTCACTTATAGTGGCCTGATAAGACAGGTGACTTTTTGAAACGAAGTATAGTCAAACCTGTATTTAGAGGTCACTTTTAAAGTGGACTGATAAGACAGGTGACTTTTTTAGACAAGTATAGTCAAACCTGTATTTAGAGGTCACTTCAAGTGGCCTGATAAGACAGGTGACTTTTTGAAACAAGTATAGTCAAACCTGTATTTAGAGATCAGTTTTAAAGTGGACTGATAAGACAGGTGACTTTTTGAAACAAGTATAGTCAAACCTGTATTTAGAGGTCACTTAAAGTGGCCTGATAAGACAAGTGACTTTTTGAAACGAAGTATAGTCAAACCTGTATTTAGAGGTCACTTTTAAAGTGGACTGATAAGACAGGTGAATTTTTGAAACAAGTATAGTCAAACCTGTATTTAGAGGTCACTTTTAACGTGGCCTGATAAGACAGGTGACTTTTTGAAACAAGTATAGTCAAACCTGTATTTAGAGATCACTTTTAAAGTGGCCTGATAAGACAGGTACTTTTTGAAACAAGTATAGTCAAACCTGTATTTAGAGGTCACTTTTAAAGTGGCCTGATAAGACAGGTGACTTTTTGAAACAAGTAAAGTCAAACCTGTATTTAGAGGTCACTTTTAACGTGGCGTGATAAGACAGGTGACTTTTTGAAATGAAGTATAGTCAAACCTGTATTTAGAGGTCACTTTTAAAGTGGACTGATAAGACAGGTGACTTTTTGAAACAAGTATAGTCAAACCTGTATTTAGAGGTCACTTTTAACGTGGCCTGATAAGACAGGTGACTTTTTGAAACGAAGTATAGTCAAACCTGTATTTAGAGGTCACTTTTAAAGTGGACTGATAAGACAGGTGACTTTTTGAAACAAGTATAGTCAAACCTGTATTTAGAGGTCACTTTTAATGTGGCCTGATAAGACAGGTGACTTTTTGAAACAAGTATAGTCAAACCTGTATTTAGAGGTCACTTTTAAAGTGGACTGACAAGACAGGTGACTTTTTGAAACAAGTATAGTCAAACCTGTATTTAGAGGTCACTTCAAGTGGCCTGATAAGACAGGTGACTTTTTGAAAGAAGTATAGTCAAACCTGTATTTAGAGGTCACTTAAAGTGGACTGATAAGACAGGAGACTTTTTGAAACAAGTATAGTCAAACCTGTATTTAGAGGTCACTTCAAGTGGCCTGATAAGACAGGTGACTTTTTGAAACGAAGTATAGTCAAACCTGTATTTAGAGGTCACTTTTAAAGTGGACTGATAAGACTGGTGACTTTTTGAAACAAGTATAGTCAAACCTGTATTTAGAGATCACTTTTAAAGTGGCCTGATAAGACAGGTGACTTTTTGAAACAAGTATAGTCAAACCTGTATTTAGAGGTCACTTTTAACGTGGCCTGATAAGACAGGTGACTTTTTGAAACAAGTATAGTCAAACCTGTATTTAGAGATCACTTTTAAAGTGGCCTGATAAGACAGGTACTTTTTGAAACAAGTATAGTCAAACCTGTATTTAGAGGTCACTTTTAAAGTGGCCTGATAAGACAGGTAACTTTTTGAAACAAGTAAAGTCAAACCTGTATTTAGAGGTCACTTCAATTGGCCTGATAAGACAGGTGACTTTTTTAAACAAGTATAGTCAAACCTGTATTTAGAGGTCACTTAAAGTGGCCTGATAAGACAGGTGACTTTTTGAATCAAGTATAGTCAAACCTGTATTTAGAGGTCACTTATAGTGGCCTGATAAGACAGGTGACTTTTTGAAACGAAGTATAGTCAAACCTGTATTTAGAGGTCACTTTTAAAGTGGACTGATAAGACAGGTGACTTTTTTAGACAAGTATAGTCAAACCTGTATTTAGAGGTCACTTCAAGTGGCCTGATAAGACAGGTGACTTTTTGAAACAAGTATAGTCAAACCTGTATTTAGAGATCACTTTTAAAGTGGACTGATAAGACAGGTGACTTTTTGAAACAAGTATAGTCAAACCTGTATTTAGAGGTCACTTAAAGTGGCCTGATAAGACAAGTGACTTTTTGAAACGAAGTATAGTCAAACCTGTATTTAGAGGTCACTTTTAAAGTGGACTGATAAGACAGGTGAATTTTTGAAACAAGTAAAGTCAAACCTGTATTTAGAGATCACTTTTAACGTGGCCTGATAAGACAGGTAACTTTTTGAAACAAGTATAGTCAAACCTGTATTTAGAGGTCACTTTTAACGTGGCATGATAAGACAGGTAATTTTTTGAAACAAGTATAGTCAAACCTGTATTTAGAGGTCACTTCAAGTGGCCTGATAAGACAGGTGACTTTTTGAAACGAAGCATAGTCAAACCTGTATTTAGAGGTCACTTTTAAAGTGGACTGATAAGACTGGTGACTTTTTGAAACAAGTATAGTCAAACCTGTATTTAGAGGTCACTTTTAAAGTGGCCTGATAAGACAGGTGACTTTTTGAAACAAGTATAGTCAAACCTGTATTTAGAGGTCACTTAAAGTGGACTGATAAGACAGGTGACTTTTTTAAACAACTATAGTCAAACCTGTATTTAGAGGTCACTTTTAAAGTGGACTGATAAGACTGGTGACTTTTTGAAACAAGTATAGTCAAACCTGTATTTAGAGATCACTTTTAAAGTGGCCTGATAAGACAGGTGACTTTTTGAAACAAGTATAGTCAAACCTGTATTTAGAGGTCACTTTTAACGTGGCCTGATAAGACAGGTGACTTTTTGAAACAAGTATAGTCAAACCTGTATTTAGAGATCACTTTTAAAGTGGCCTGATAAGACAGGTACTTTTTGAAACAAGTATAGTCAAACCTGTATTTAGAGGTCACTTTTAAAGTGGCCTGATAAGACAGGTAACTTTTTGAAACAAGTAAAGTCAAACCTGTATTTAGAGGTCACTTCAATTGGCCTGATAAGACAGGTGACTTTTTTAAACAAGTATAGTCAAACCTGTATTTAGAGGTCACTTCAAGTGGCCTGATAAGACAGGTGACTTTTTGAATCAAGTATAGTCAAACCTGTATTTAGAGGTCACTTATAGTGGCCTGATAAGACAGGTGACTTTTTGAAACGAAGTATAGTCAAACCTGTATTTAGAGGTCACTTTTAAAGTGGACTGATAAGACAGGTGACTTTTTTAGACAAGTATAGTCAAACCTGTATTTAGAGGTCACTTCAAGTGGCCTGATAAGACAGGTGACTTTTTGAAACAAGTATAGTCAAACCTGTATTTAGAGATCAGTTTTAAAGTGGACTGATAAGACAGGTGACTTTTTGAAACAAGTATAGTCAAACCTGTATTTAGAGGTCACTTAAAGTGGCCTGATAAGACAAGTGACTTTTTGAAACGAAGTATAGTCAAACCTGTATTTAGAGGTCACTTTTAAAGTGGACTGATAAGACAGGTGAATTTTTGAAACAAGTAAAGTCAAACCTGTATTTAGAGATCACTTTTAACGTGGCCTGATAAGACAGGTAACTTTTTGAAACAAGTATAGTCAAACCTGTATTTAGAGGTCACTTTTAACGTGGCATGATAAGACAGGTAATTTTTTGAAACAAGTATAGTCAAACCTGTATTTAGAGGTCACTTCAAGTGGCCTGATAAGACAGGTGACTTTTTGAAACGAAGCATAGTCAAACCTGTATTTAGAGGTCACTTTTAAAGTGGACTGATAAGACTGGTGACTTTTTGAAACAAGTATAGTCAAACCTGTATTTAGAGGTCACTTTTAAAGTGGCCTGATAAGACAGGTGACTTTTTGAAACAAGTATAGTCAAACCTGTATTTAGAGGTCACTTAAAGTGGACTGATAAGACAGGTGACTTTTTTAAACAACTATAGTCAAACCTGTATTTAGAGGTCACTTTTAAAGTGGCCTGATAAGACAGGTGACTTTTTGAAACAAGTATAGTCAAACCTGTATTTAGAGGTCACTTCAAGTGGCCTGATAAGACAGGTGACTTTTTGAAGCGAAGCATAGTCAAACCTGTATTTAGAGGTCACTTTTAAAGTGGATTGATAAGACTGGTGAATTTTTGAAACAATTATAGTCAAACCTGTATTTAGAGGTCACTTTTAAAGTGGCCTGATAAGACAGGTGACTTTTTGAAACAAGTATAGTAAAACCTGTATTTAGAGGTCACTTAAAGTGGACTGATAAGACAGGAGACTTTTTGAAACAAGTATAGTCAAACCTGTATTTAGAGGTCACTTAAAGTGGCCTGATAAGACAGGTGACTTTTTGAAACGAAGTATAGTCAAACCTGTATTTAGAGGTCACTTTTAAAGTGGCCTGATAAGACAGGTGACTTTTTGAAAGAAGTATAGTCAAACCTGTATTTAGAGGTCACTTTTAAAGTGGCCTGATAAGACAGGTGACTTTTTGAAACAAGTATAGTCAAACCTGTATTTAGAGATAACTTTTAAAGTGGCCTGATAAGACAGGTAGCTTTTTGAAACAAGTATAGTCAAACCTGTATTTAGAGGTCACTTTTAACGTGGCCTGATAAGACAGGTAACTTTTTGAAACAAGTATAGTCAAACCTGTATTTAGAGGTCACTTCAAATGGCCTGATAAGACAGGTGACTTTTTGAAGCGAAGCATAGTCAAACCTGTATTTAGAGGTCACTTTTAAAGTGGACTGATAAGACTGGTGACTTTTTGAAACAAGTATAGTCAAACCTGTATTTAGAGGTCACTTTTAAAGTGGCCTGATAAGACAGGTGACTTTTTGAAAGAAGCATAGTCAAACCTGTATTTAGAGGTCACTTTTAAAGTGGCCAGATAAGACAGGTGACTTTTTAAACAAGTATAGTCAAACCTGTATTTAGAGATCAGTTTTAAAGTGGACTGATAAGACAGGTGACTTTTTGAAACAAGTATAGTCAAACCTGTATTTAGAGGTCACTTAAAGTGGCCTGATAAGACAGGTGACTTTTTGAAACCTAATATAGTCAAACCTATCTTTAGAGGTCACTTTTAAAGTGGACTGATAAGACTGGTGACTTTTTGAAACAAGTATAGTCAAACCTGTATTTAGAGGTCACTTTTAAAGTGGCCTGATAAGACAGGTGACTTTTTGAAACAAGTATAGTCAAACCTGTATTTAGAGGTCACTTTTAACGTGGCCTGATAAGACAGGTGACTTTTTGAAACAAGTATAGTCAAACCTGTATTTAGAGATCACTTTTAAAGTGGCCTGATAAGACAGGTAACGTTTTGAAACAAGTATAGTCAAACCTGTATTTAGAGGTCACTTTTAACGTGGCCTGATAAGACAGGTGACTTTTTGAAACAAGTATAGTCAAACCTGTATTTAGAGGTCACTTTTAACGTGGCCTGATAAGACAGGTAACTTTTTGAAACAAGTAAAGTCAAACCTGTATTTAGAGGTCACTTCAAGTGGCCTGATAAGACAGGTGACTTTTTGAAACGAAGCATAGTCAAACCTGTATTTAGAGGTCACTTTTAAAGTGGACTGATAAGACTGGTGACTTTTTGAAACAAGTATAGTCAAACCTGTATTTAGAGGTCACTTTTGAAGTGGCCTGATAAGACAGGGGACTTTTTGAAACAAGTATAGTCAAACCTGTATTTAGAGGTCACTTTTAACGTGGCCTGATAAGACAGGTGACTTTTTGAAACAAGTAAAATCAAACCTGTATTTAGAGGTCACTTTTAACGTGGCTCGATAAGACAGGTGACTTTTTGAAACAAGTATAGTCAAACCTGTATTTAGAGGTCACTTTTAAAGTGGCCTGATAAGACAGGTGACTTTTTGAAACAAGTATAGTCAAACCTGTATTTAGTGATCACTTCAATTGGCCTGATAAGACAGGTGACTTTTTGAAACAAGTAGACAAACCTGTATTTAGATATCAGTTTTAAAGTGGTCTGATAAGACAGGTGACTTTTTGAAACAAGTATAGTCAAACCTGTATTTAGAGGTCACTTTTAGAGTGGCCTGATAAGACAGGTGTCTTTTTGAAACAGGTATAATCAAACCTGTATTTAGAGGTCACTTTTAACGTGGCCTGATAAGACAGGTGACTTTTTGAAACAAGTATAGTCAAACCTGTATTTAGAGATCACTTTTAAAGTGGCCTGATAAGACAGGTAACTTTTTGAAACAAGTATAGTCAAACCTGTATTTAGAGGTCACTTTTAACGTGGCCTGATAAGACAGGTAACTTATTGAAACAAGTATAGTCAAACCTGTATTTAGTGGTCACTTCAAGTGGCCTGATAAGACAGGTGACTTTTTGAAACGAAGCATAGTCAAACCTGTATTTAGAGGTCACTTTTAAAGTGGACTGATAAGACTGGTGACTTTTTGAAACAAGTATAGTCAAACCTGTATTTAGAGGTCACTTTTGAAGTGGCCTGATAAGACAGGGGACTTTTTGAAACAAGTATAGTCAAACCTGTATTTAGAGGTCACTTTTAACGTGGCCTGATAAGACAGGTGACTTTTTGAAACAAGTATAGTCAAACCTGTATTTAGAGGTCACTTTTAACGTGGCTTGATAAGACAGGTGACTTTTTGAAACAAGTATAGTCAAACCTGTATTTAGAGGTCACTTTTAAAGTGGCCTGATAAGACAGGTGACTTTTTGAAACAAGTATAGTCAAACCTGTATTTAGTGGTCACTTCAAGTGGCCTGATAAGACAGGTGACTTTTTGAAACAAGTAGTCAAACCTGTATTTAGAGATCAGTTTTAAAGTGGTCTGATAAGACAGGTGACTTTTTGAAACAAGTATAGTTAAACCTGTATTTAAATGTCACTTTTAAAGTGGCCTGATAAGACAGGTGACATTGAAACAAGTATAGTTAAATCTGTATTTAGAGGTCACTGGAATTGGCTGAAAGTTAGTTGGGGGTATGAACTGTAGTGTATATTGCGGAATATCCCTTAAAATTTTACAAATTTCATTTAAAAGACTTCTCTGAAAACACTGGTAAAAAATAAAACAAAGTTGGTAGAGATGATCCTTGGGAGATCCCCTTTGCAAAGTGTATCCGGTATGGACTACAAAGGTTAAAGATGGGTGCTACTACTAAAAAGGAAATTTCATAAAATAGTCACAAATTGTACCCTTTTCACTAGAATGGCGATGATCATGAGTTAATTAACATATATTCCGGGGTTTTCCATAAAATTTGTAATTTTGAGGAATATACAAAATAGGTCAAATTTGAACAATAATAATTATTTAAGAATTTGCTTCTGAAACCTCTGAGCCAGATAAAATCAAATATATATAGCATTGGTACTTTGATTGCCCCATGCCAAATCAAACATGGCAGCTGAAATTGGACTCTAGACAAACTAACAAACTCTGGACAGTTTTTTGTATCCACTCCGTTTATGATTCTCCGCTGAAGAGTGAAACGCCCTTGCCGTTCCGGCTCAGATCTGCATATATACGTATATTCTCCACTAGTATCAAGGGGATGATCGTATTCGGAGCCGATACGAAAACTGTCCGAAGTTTGCTGGGGAGTATTATACGGAAGGCAATGGAATTTGTGCAACTGATTATATTAATCATTGTAGCAATAATAACAACTTTTGATTTTTAGAGGAGTTTATTTTCCTACCAAGTTAGGGTTGCTAGAGGTTCTTCTGTAATAATAAAGAGGGGAGTTCGCTCCCTCAGATAACGTATAATAGCCGTTACCATGCACCTCCCAACAAACAGATTCTCCCTGGCGCTCGCCGCGGTACGGTAATCTCTGAGGATGGTCCCTCATGTGGGCGTAATAATTTTTATCTGGGATGTACCAGTAATATACATGCCCATATGTCTTTATAAGAATCTGGAATGAAACATACGTTACCATATAAGAATGAAACATACGTTACCCTATTAGTCGTTTATTATACTAAATTTTAAATTTGAACCATATAAACAAAAAAATGGTTACCCTTGCGGAGCACCTGCGTTCATCTCCGATTTTTAGTGGAGTTCGTGTAACTCGATCTTAAGTTTTATGTGTATGTTTTGTAGATCGTTGTTTGTCCTTTTGTCCTTTTTCATTTTTGCCATAGTGTTTCCTGAGATTTATGGATTCTGATTACCCCTTTGGTATTTTCAAACTCTTCTTATGATACCATACTTTCTATTAGCATTTGCAAAGAGATGATCTTTGTGTTACTGGGTACTGGTGAAGGGTCACGGGGTTCAAACCCGCAGCTGATCAATGCGTCCCCGGGTGGTGGATGGGGAAAGCCCTTTCGATGAGGGGGGGGGGGGGGGTGTCACGTTATAGTACGGAAAGCATGACTGTCGACCATAGTGGGTAACGTGTTTTAAGAGTGCCACGTTCCCTGCATGCTAAAGACCTCTCATGCTAATGACCTCAGGGGCGGATCCAGGATTTCAAGTTAGGGGGGGCGCACTTAAAAAAATTGCGCCGAGGGGAGGGAGGCGCGAAAATTGTTGGGGTATTTCGTGTGAAAAATTACGATTTTACGCAAACAAATCATATTTTTCCAATTGCGGAGGAAGGCGCGAACATTTTTGGGGTATTTCGTGTGAAAAATCACAATTTTACGCCAAAAAATCATATTTTTTTCCACCCCTGGACCTCTTTTTGTAGATTTCTAATAGGGGTAGGTGCATTGTAGCTGCTACAAAAAACTAAATTGTTTTCGGCCATATCCAACTCATTATAATTCATGATTTATCAGTGGCAGTCAGAATCATTGACCAGGTTGACACATTCCTTCTTTCATTTTTCTATATATAGATTTTTTTTTTATTATTCAACTTCTTGTCATGAATATAACTGAAATACGACTTACTGGACGTTAAGCAATAATCAAACTAAAATACGGCTCGTTGGAAGTTAACCAGCAATTCAATCAACCACTCAACTGTTTATCAGATTTTCTTAGTATAAATAACAAGGATAGCTTTCTAACATGTATGTTATCAGATTGGTCAAGTTTTAGTAAAATTAATGTATTAATGTTTCTTGTTTCTAAATAATGTTTGTTTTCTCTCATTAGGGAACCCCGATTTATCCCATGCATATTTTAACTTAATTTTATTTGTTCTATAACCATGGTCACAACAATGCATTGAAAAGAAATGGCACATAACGGGCGTCACCATTGGAGCAGGAGCACCTAAGTTCATCTCCGCATTAGTGGGGTTCATGTTGCTCAATTTTTAGTTTTCTGTTTAATATATTGTCGATCATTTTCTGTCCCTTTGTCCTTTTTATCCCCCACGATAGCGGTGAGGGGATATAGTAATAGCGGCCGTCTGTCCGTCCGTCACACTTTCTTGTTTACGCTATAACATAGAAATATTTGAAGTAATGGTTTTGTGGGAAAATCTTAGTTTTTGTTTGAAAAATCACCAATATTGAGAATTGTGTCTTGTTTACGCGATAACTTTAGTAAACATGGATAGATTTGAATATTTTTTTTGCATGTGGTTTGTAATTATCATTATCTTGGATGGGTTCTTACATAGAAATATTTGAAGGAAGACTTTTGGGGGAAATCTTAGTTTTTGGTTGAAAAATTACCAATTTTGAGAATTGTGTCTTGTTTACGCGATAACTTCAGTAAACATGGATAGATTTTAATAATTTGTTGCACGTGGCTTGTAATTATCATTATCTTGGATGGGTCCTTACATGGAAATATTTGAAGCAAGGGTTTTGGGGGGAAATCTATATTTACATCAGAGGTTTACACAGTGTTCAAAGTGGAGTACTTCCTGTATATTATTTAGATCATGCTGCAATATACTCCATCCTTCAATAAAGTATGCTATACATTAAGACTGCAGGGCTGCTTTCCATAAATATATAAAGCTAAATATTATGCAAGTGCGGGGGGATACATCACGCATTTATGCGCTAGGCAGTACTTTTATTCTTTTGGCCATTGTATTTTCTGTCCTATTTACGGCTTCTGATTACTCTCTTGGTATCTTAGATTTACGGCTTCTGATTACTCTCTTGGTATCTTAGAATTACGGCTTCTGATTACTCTCTTGGTATCTTAGATTTACGGCTTCTGATTACTCTCTTGGTATCTTAGATTTACGGCTTCTGATTACTCTCTTGGTATTTTAGATTTACGGCTTCTGATTACTCTCTTGGTATCTTAGTTTTACGGCTTCTGATTACTCTCTTGGTATCTTAGTTTTACGGCTTCTGATTACTCCTGTGGTATCTTAGATTTACGGCTTCTGATTACTCTCTTGATATCTTCAAACTTTTCTTGCATATTACTCTATATTTCCAAGCAGTACCGACCTTAAGAGTTGCGGTGCCTAATGGTGTTCTCTGTAAAACTTGCAGTGTGTTGTTGTGAGTACTTGAACAGCTGAGAGTAGATAATTCCAGCCCGGGGCCCCTTAAACGTGGGGACCAAATTGGAAACAATTAATTGGTCCAATTAACTTAAGCCCAGCCCTGTTTCCAATGCACAAATATTTGTTGTGAATTGTCTATTGAAGAGTTTAAAGTGAGTGATTGTTGTTTAAGCACCAGATGAGCAAAATTTCAACTATTTTCACAGAGAGAACAAGTTACGTTTTGATGAAAAAATACTGTCCGCTTGGTTGGATTTTATAGTGCTACCTCAACAGTCTATTATCATGATTCCTAGTCCGGTGTTTGCTCTTACTACTTAATGTTACGTACTTAGTTGAGGAGAAGCAAATATGAGTTCTATCATCTGTGATTTTACTCGACCGGCAATCAAACCCACAATCTGCCACACTTGACGCGTGCACGCTAATTAATACAATACCAATTCGGTTTAGACGAGTTGAAATGCAATATTAAGACACATATAGGTATCATAGTGGTCTACAGTACAGATTGAATGTTCACGTCCCATTCTCTTTTCCGAACATTCGGGCATTTAATAATTGAAGGGTTGAAACATTATCAGAAATCCTCGGTATTAAACCTCGATTGCAATGGAAAATTTGAATTTTGTTAGTCTAAAATAAATTAAAACTCATATATATACATTGAAGAAAATCAAACTAGATATCTGATTTATTGTAAACAAGGACCAGAGGTGATTTTAATTACAATATTTAACTTCTGTAGGTAGATATCTAATAAATTAATATACATTGAAGTCTATGTATAATCCCGAGGATTTTGTTGAACCTCACTGCCTAATATTTTCTTCGTTTAAAAAATGCTAATCCTTGATTGGTCAATTACTTATTGTGATATCACTCCTGAATTGGGAATTACGAGCGTTAACACATTTCTTCATTTACCTCCAACGAAGTTAAGTTTACGGGCTTACCTCATTCCCTGCTGGAGATATGTCACCTCCTACTGGGTTGTGGTTGTTTTCTGTTACGGTTAGATAAACACCTTCGTTTACCGGTACACGATGATGAGCTCCCCATGCACTAGAGGGGAGGTGTACAAATTTGCCATGGTGATTGTTACTGACTTTTGAAACCACGTAAACCTCGCCTTTCGGGTCTACCATAACAGTTTCACAGTCGTGTTGGTCCCAACTATCGAAAATTCAAAATAAATAATACTTTAAAGGTGTTAAAGATAAAAAAAAATAATAATAAAACGCGAAGTAGCGATGTTGCATGAGTAATTACGGTATTGTGTGAATAAATGATCAATTCATAGAAATTGAGTGCGCTGCTAAACAGTGGGTATGGAAATTATCAGGTATTTAGTTGTTATCGCCTGTTTTGATTCCAACACTCCATGTGCCGGGTCAAAGCCAGGAAAGTGAGCGGTCATGATGTATTTATGTGTTAACTAGGGGTATCGATTTTGTCTCTTTCTACGATATTTGTATTAGATTTTGGTATTGTTCCGACAGTGGTATTTTTGTGTATTATTTATGACTACTTTTGGTTCTTAGAGTAGCATTCATTCTCGTCATAAGTAGTGGTCCCCCTTTTTATGTTCAGTGTACTGTCTATTGTGTGGTTCTCGTCATAAGTAGTGGTCCTCCTTTTTATGTTCAGTGTACTGTCTATTGTGTGGTTCTCGTCATAAGTAGTGGTCCCCCTTTTTATGTTCAGTGTACTGTCTATTGTGTGGTTCTCGTCATAAGTAGTGGTCCCCCTTTTTATGTTCAGTGTACTGTCTATTGTGTGGTTCTCGTCATAAGTAGTGGTCCCCCTTTTTATGTTCAGTGTACTGTCTATTGTGTGGTTCTCGTCATAAGTAGTGGTCCCCCTTTTTATGTTCAGTGTACTGTCTATTGTGTGGTTCTCGTCATAAGTAGTGGTCCCCCTTTTTATGTTCAGTGTACTGTCTATTGTGTGGTTCTCGTCATAAGTAGTGGTCCCCCTTTTTATGTTCAGTGTACTGTCTATTGTGTGATTCTCGTCATAAGTAGTGGTCCCCCTTTTTATGTTCAGTGTACTGTCTATTGTGTGGTTCTCGTCATAAGTAGTGGTCCCCCTTTTTATGTTCAGTGTACTGTCTATTGTGTGGTTCTCGTCATAAGTAGTGGTCCCCCTTTTTATGTTCAGTGTACTGTCTATTGTGTGGTTCTCGTCATAAGTAGTGGTCCCCCTTTTTATGTTCAGTGTACTGTCTATTGTGTGGTTCTCGTCATAAGTAGTGGTCCCCCTTTTTATGTTCAGTGTACTGTCTATTGTGTGGTTCTCGTCATAAGTAGTGGTCCCCCTTTTTATGTTCAGTGTACTGTCTATTGTGTGGTTCTCGTCATAAGTAGTGGTCCCCCTTTTTATGTTCAGTGTACTGTCTATTGTGTGGTTCTCGTCATAAGTAGTGGTCCCCCTTTTTATGTTCAGTGTACTGTCTATTGTGTGGTTCTCGTCATAAGTAGTGGTCCCCCTTTTTATGTTCAGTGTACTGTCTATTGTGTGGTTCTCGTCATAAGTAGTGGTCCCCCTTTTTATGTTCAGTGTACTGTCTATTGTGTGGTTCTCGTCATAAGTAGTGGTCCCCCTTTTTATGTTCAGTGTACTGTCTATTGTGTGGTTCTCGTCATAAGTAGTGGTCCCCCTTTTTATGTTCAGTGTACTGTCTATTGTGTGGTTCTCGTCATAAGTAGTGGTCCCCCTTTTTATGTTCAGTGTACTGTCTATTGTGTGGTTCTCGTCATAAGTAGTGGTCCCCCTTTTTATGTTCAGTGTACTGTCTATTGTGTGGTTCTCGTCATAAGTAGTGGTCCCCCTTTTTATGTTCAGTGTACTGTCTATTGTGTGGTTCTCGTCATAAGTAGTGGTCCCCCTTTTTATGTTCAGTGTACTGTCTATTGTGTGGTTCTCGTCATAAGTAGTGGTCCCCCTTTTTATGTTCAGTGTACTGTCTATTGTGTGGTTCTCGTCATAAGTAGTGGTCCCCCTTTTTATGTTCAGTGTACTGTCTATTGTGTGGTTCTCGTCATAAGTAGTGGTCCCCCTTTTTATGTTCAGTGTACTGTCTATTGTGTGGTTCTCGTCATAAGTAGTGGTCCCCCTTTTTATGTTCAGTGTACTGTCTATTGTGTGGTTCTCGTCATAAGTAGTGGTCCCCCTTTTTATGTTCAGTGTACTGTCTATTGTGTGGTTCTCGTCATAAGTAGTGGTCCCCCTTTTTATGTTCAGTGTACTGTCTATTGTGTGGTTCTCGTCATAAGTAGTGGTCCCCCTTTTTATGTTCAGTGTACTGTCTATTGTGTGGTTCTCGTCATAAGTAGTGGTCCCCCTTTTTATGTTCAGTGTACTGTCTATTGTGTGGTTCTCGTCATAAGTAGTGGTCCCCCTTTTTATGTTCAGTGTACTGTCTATTGTGTGGTTCTCGTCATAAGTAGTGGTCCCCCTTTTTATGTTCAGTGTACTGTCTATTGTGTGGTTCTCGTCATAAGTAGTGGTCCCCCTTTTTATGTTCAGTGTACTGTCTATTGTGTGGTTCTCGTCATAAGTAGTGGTCCCCCTTTTTATGTTCAGTGTACTGTCTATTGTGTGGTTCTCGTCATAAGTAGTGGTCCCCCTTTTTATGTTCAGTGTACTGTCTATTGTGTGGTTCTCGTCATAAGTAGTGGTCCCCCTTTTTATGTTCAGTGTACTGTCTATTGTGTGGTTCTCGTCATAAGTAGTGGTCCCCCTTTTTATGTTCAGTGTACTGTCTATTGTGTGGTTCTCGTCATAAGTAGTGGTCCCCCTTTTTATGTTCAGTGTACTGTCTATTGTGTGGTTCTCGTCATAAGTAGTGGTCCCCCTTTTTATGTTCAGTGTACTGTCTATTGTGTGGTTCTCGTCATAAGTAGTGGTCCCCCTTTTTATGTTCAGTGTACTGTCTATTGTGTGGTTCTCGTCATAAGTAGTGGTCCCCCTTTTTATGTTCAGTGTACTGTCTATTGTGTGGTTCTCGTCATAAGTAGTGGTCCCCCTTTTTATGTTCAGTGTACTGTCTATTGTGTGGTTCTCGTCATAAGTAGTGGTCCCCCTTTTTATGTTCAGTGTACTGTCTATTGTGTGGTTCTCGTCATAAGTAGTGGTCCCCCTTTTTATGTTCAGTGTACTGTCTATTGTGTGGTTCTCGTCATAAGTAGTGGTCCCCCTTTTTATGTTCAGTGTACTGTCTATTGTGTGGTTCTCGTCATAAGTAGTGGTCCCCCTTTTTATGTTCAGTGTACTGTCTATTGTGTGGTTCTCGTCATAAGTAGTGGTCCCCCTTTTTATGTTCAGTGTACTGTCTATTGTGTGGTTCTCGTCATAAGTAGTGGTCCCCCTTTTTATGTTCAGTGTACTGTCTATTGTGTGGTTCTCGTCATAAGTAGTGGTCCCCCTTTTTATGTTCAGTGTACTGTCTATTGTGTGGTTCTCGTCATAAGTAGTGGTCCCCCTTTTTATGTTCAGTGTACTGTCTATTGTGTGGTTCTCGTCATAAGTAGTGGTCCCCCTTTTTATGTTCAGTGTACTGTCTATTGTGTGGTTCTCGTCATAAGTAGTGGTCCCCCTTTTTATGTTCAGTGTACTGTCTATTGTGTGGTTCTCGTCATAAGTAGTGGTCCCCCTTTTTATGTTCAGTGTACTGTCTATTGTGTGGTTCTCGTCATAAGTAGTGGTCCCCCTTTTTATGTTCAGTGTACTGTCTATTGTGTGGTTCTCGTCATAAGTAGTGGTCCCCCTTTTTATGTTCAGTGTACTGTCTATTGTGTGGTTCTCGTCATAAGTAGTGGTCCCCCTTTTTATGTTCAGTGTACTGTCTATTGTGTGGTTCTCGTCATAAGTAGTGGTCCCCCTTTTTATGTTCAGTGTACTGTCTATTGTGTGGTTCTCGTCATAAGTAGTGGTCCCCCTTTTTATGTTCAGTGTACTGTCTATTGTGTGGTTCTCGTCATAAGTAGTGGTCCCCCTTTTTATGTTCAGTGTACTGTCTATTGTGTGGTTCTCGTCATAAGTAGTGGTCCCCCTTTTTATGTTCAGTGTACTGTCTATTGTGTGGTTCTCGTCATAAGTAGTGGTCCCCCTTTTTATGTTCAGTGTACTGTCTATTGTGTGGTTCTCGTCATAAGTAGTGGTCCCCCTTTTTATGTTCAGTGTACTGTCTATTGTGTGGTTCTCGTCATAAGTAGTGGTCCCCCTTTTTATGTTCAGTGTACTGTCTATTGTGTGGTTCTCGTCATAAGTAGTGGTCCCCCTTTTTATGTTCAGTGTACTGTCTATTGTGTGGTTCTCGTCATAAGTAGTGGTCCCCCTTTTTATGTTCAGTGTACTGTCTATTGTGTGGTTCTCGTCATAAGTAGTGGTCCCCCTTTTTATGTTCAGTGTACTGTCTATTGTGTGGTTCTCGTCATAAGTAGTGGTCCCCCTTTTTATGTTCAGTGTACTGTCTATTGTGTGGTTCTCGTCATAAGTAGTGGTCCCCCTTTTTATGTTCAGTGTACTGTCTATTGTGTGGTTCTCGTCATAAGTAGTGGTCCCCCTTTTTATGTTCAGTGTACTGTCTATTGTGTGGTTCTCGTCATAAGTAGTGGTCCCCCTTTTTATGTTCAGTGTACTGTCTATTGTGTGGTTCTCGTCATAAGTAGTGGTCCCCCTTTTTATGTTCAGTGTACTGTCTATTGTGTGGTTCTCGTCATAAGTAGTGGTCCCCCTTTTTATGTTCAGTGTACTGTCTATTGTGTGGTTCTCGTCATAAGTAGTGGTCCCCCTTTTTATGTTCAGTGTACTGTCTATTGTGTGGTTCTCGTCATAAGTAGTGGTCCCCCTTTTTATGTTCAGTGTACTGTCTATTGTGTGGTTCTCGTCATAAGTAGTGGTCCCCCTTTTTATGTTCAGTGTACTGTCTATTGTGTGGTTCTCGTCATAAGTAGTGGTCCCCCTTTTTATGTTCAGTGTACTGTCTATTGTGTGGTTCTCGTCATAAGTAGTGGTCCCCCTTTTTATGTTCAGTGTACTGTCTATTGTGTGGTTCTCGTCATAAGTAGTGGTCCCCCTTTTTATGTTCAGTGTACTGTCTATTGTGTGGTTCTCGTCATAAGTAGTGGTCCCCCTTTTTATGTTCAGTGTACTGTCTATTGTGTGGTTCTCGTCATAAGTAGTGGTCCCCCTTTTTATGTTCAGTGTACTGTCTATTGTGTGGTTCTCGTCATAAGTAGTGGTCCCCCTTTTTATGTTCAGTGTACTGTCTATTGTGTGGTTCTCGTCATAAGTAGTGGTCCCCCTTTTTATGTTCAGTGTACTGTCTATTGTGTGGTTCTCGTCATAAGTAGTGGTCCCCCTTTTTATGTTCAGTGTACTGTCTATTGTGTGGTTCTCGTCATAAGTAGTGGTCCCCCTTTTTATGTTCAGTGTACTGTCTATTGTGTGGTTCTCGTCATAAGTAGTGGTCCCCCTTTTTATGTTCAGTGTACTGTCTATTGTGTGGTTCTCGTCATAAGTAGTGGTCCCCCTTTTTATGTTCAGTGTACTGTCTATTGTGTGGTTCTCGTCATAAGTAGTGGTCCCCCTTTTTATGTTCAGTGTACTGTCTATTGTGTGGTTCTCGTCATAAGTAGTGGTCCCCCTTTTTATGTTCAGTGTACTGTCTATTGTGTGGTTCTCGTCATAAGTAGTGGTCCCCCTTTTTATGTTCAGTGTACTGTCTATTGTGTGGTTCTCGTCATAAGTAGTGGTCCCCCTTTTTATGTTCAGTGTACTGTCTATTGTGTGGTTCTCGTCATAAGTAGTGGTCCCCCTTTTTATGTTCAGTGTACTGTCTATTGTGTGGTTCTCGTCATAAGTAGTGGTCCCCCTTTTTATGTTCAGTGTACTGTCTATTGTGTGGTTCTCGTCATAAGTAGTGGTCCCCCTTTTTATGTTCAGTGTACTGTCTATTGTGTGGTTCTCGTCATAAGTAGTGGTCCCCCTTTTTATGTTCAGTGTACTGTCTATTGTGTGGTTCTCGTCATAAGTAGTGGTCCCCCTTTTTATGTTCAGTGTACTGTCTATTGTGTGGTTCTCGTCATAAGTAGTGGTCCCCCTTTTTATGTTCAGTGTACTGTCTATTGTGTGGTTCTCGTCATAAGTAGTGGTCCCCCTTTTTATGTTCAGTGTACTGTCTATTGTGTGGTTCTCGTCATAAGTAGTGGTCCCCCTTTTTATGTTCAGTGTACTGTCTATTGTGTGGTTCTCGTCATAAGTAGTGGTCCCCCTTTTTATGTTCAGTGTACTGTCTATTGTGTGGTTCTCGTCATAAGTAGTGGTCCCCCTTTTTATGTTCAGTGTACTGTCTATTGTGTGGTTCTCGTCATAAGTAGTGGTCCCCCTTTTTATGTTCAGTGTACTGTCTATTGTGTGGTTCTCGTCATAAGTAGTGGTCCCCCTTTTTATGTTCAGTGTACTGTCTATTGTGTGGTTCTCGTCATAAGTAGTGGTCCCCCTTTTTATGTTCAGTGTACTGTCTATTGTGTGGTTCTCGTCATAAGTAGTGGTCCCCCTTTTTATGTTCAGTGTACTGTCTATTGTGTGGTTCTCGTCATAAGTAGTGGTCCCCCTTTTTATGTTCAGTGTACTGTCTATTGTGTGGTTCTCGTCATAAGTAGTGGTCCCCCTTTTTATGTTCAGTGTACTGTCTATTGTGTGGTTCTCGTCATAAGTAGTGGTCCCCCTTTTTATGTTCAGTGTACTGTCTATTGTGTGGTTCTCGTCATAAGTAGTGGTCCCCCTTTTTATGTTCAGTGTACTGTCTATTGTGTGGTTCTCGTCATAAGTAGTGGTCCCCCTTTTTATGTTCAGTGTACTGTCTATTGTGTGGTTCTCGTCATAAGTAGTGGTCCCCCTTTTTATGTTCAGTGTACTGTCTATTGTGTGGTTCTCGTCATAAGTAGTGGTCCCCCTTTTTATGTTCAGTGTACTGTCTATTGTGTGGTTCTCGTCATAAGTAGTGGTCCCCCTTTTTATGTTCAGTGTACTGTCTATTGTGTGGTTCTCGTCATAAGTAGTGGTCCCCCTTTTTATGTTCAGTGTACTGTCTATTGTGTGGTTCTCGTCATAAGTAGTGGTCCCCCTTTTTATGTTCAGTGTACTGTCTATTGTGTGGTTCTCGTCATAAGTAGTGGTCCCCCTTTTTATGTTCAGTGTACTGTCTATTGTGTGGTTCTCGTCATAAGTAGTGGTCCCCCTTTTTATGTTCAGTATACTGTCTATTGTGTGGTTCTCGTCATAAGTAGTGGTCCCCCTTTTTATGTTCAGTGTACTGTCTATTGTGTGGTTCTCGTCATAAGTAGTGGTCCCCCTTTTTATGTTCAGTGTACTGTCTATTGTGTGGTTCTCGTCATAAGTAGTGGTCCCCCTTTTTATGTTCAGTGTACTGTCTATTGTGTGGTTCTCGTCATAAGTAGTGGTCCCCCTTTTTATGTTCAGTGTACTGTCTATTGTGTGGTTCTCGTCATAAGTAGTGGTCCCCCTTTTTATGTTCAGTGTACTGTCTATTGTGTGGTTCTCGTCATAAGTAGTGGTCCCCCTTTTTATGTTCAGTGTACTGTCTATTGTGTGGTTCTCGTCATAAGTAGTGGTCCCCCTTTTTATGTTCAGTGTA
This sequence comes from Bathymodiolus brooksi, assembly GCA_963680875.1. Classification (NCBI taxonomy): domain Eukaryota; kingdom Metazoa; phylum Mollusca; class Bivalvia; order Mytilida; family Modiolidae; genus Bathymodiolus; species Bathymodiolus brooksi. The sequence goes on from OY804586.1 coordinate 97,868,148, forward strand.
CTGTCTATTGTGTGGTTCTCGTCATAAGTAGTGGTCCCCCTTTTTATGTTCAGTGTACTGTCTATTGTGTGGTTCTCGTCATAAGTAGTGGTCCCCCTTTTTATGTTCAGTGTACTGTCTATTGTGTGGTTCTCGTCATAAGTAGTGGTCCCCCTTTTTATGTTCAGTGTACTGTCTATTGTGTGGTTCTCGTCATAAGTAGTGGTCCCCCTTTTTATGTTCAGTGTACTGTCTATTGTGTGGTTCTCGTCATAAGTAGTGGTCCCCCTTTTTATGTTCAGTGTACTGTCTATTGTGTGGTTCTCGTCATAAGTAGTGGTCCCCCTTTTTATGTTCAGTGTACTGTCTATTGTGTGGTTCTCGTCATAAGTAGTGGTCCCCCTTTTTATGTTCAGTGTACTGTCTATTGTGTGGTTCTCGTCATAAGTAGTGGTCCCCCTTTTTATGTTCAGTGTACTGTCTATTGTGTGGTTCTCGTCATAAGTAGTGGTCCCCCTTTTTATGTTCAGTGTACTGTCTATTGTGTGGTTCTCGTCATAAGTAGTGGTCCCCCTTTTTATGTTCAGTGTACTGTCTATTGTGTGGTTCTCGTCATAAGTAGTGGTCCCCCTTTTTATGTTCAGTGTACTGTCTATTGTGTGGTTCTCGTCATAAGTAGTGGTCCCCCTTTTTATGTTCAGTGTACTGTCTATTGTGTGGTTCTCGTCATAAGTAGTGGTCCCCCTTTTTATGTTCAGTGTACTGTCTATTGTGTGGTTCTCGTCATAAGTAGTGGTCCCCCTTTTTATGTTCAGTGTACTGTCTATTGTGTGGTTCTCGTCATAAGTAGTGGTCCCCCTTTTTATGTTCAGTGTACTGTCTATTGTGTGGTTCTCGTCATAAGTAGTGGTCCCCCTTTTTATGTTCAGTGTACTGTCTATTGTGTGGTTCTCGTCATAAGTAGTGGTCCCCCTTTTTATGTTCAGTGTACTGTCTATTGTGTGGTTCTCGTCATAAGTAGTGGTCCCCCTTTTTATGTTCAGTG